>MCJB01049306.1:53488-91926 GCA_002018475.1 Nicotiana obtusifolia
TGTGTTAAGGACGTTGGGCTGGGGTGGGGTGTTGCAGAAAAGTGAAAATACAAAAATAATAATAATAATAATTTTTTTTGTGTGTGGGGGTGGAGGGTGGGTTGGGGTTATGTGAGGGTAGGTACAGTTTTTGGAAAATATTTTCCTAACTTTTTTTAGGGAAGTCATTTTCCTCCAATTTCAGGAAAATATGATATCTAGGAAAATATTTTCCAAACTATTTTGTGCATCCAAACAGTGAAAAATGAGAAAACTTTATTTTCCGTCATATCAAACACACCCTATAAACAAAATGCTCCAAACGAATTTTTTTCGCAAAACACAACAAGATTTGAATCAAGCTGATGAACCGCGTCGGCGACTTCAAAATTGATCGAACTCAACCAAATGAACCTAGGACAAAAATCATGGTGTTTCGGTTATTTTGGGATGAGCTTTATGGATGTTTTGTTACGACCCCAATTTTCCTTCGTTCTAACGGTATCTAGTCTTCAAGACCATGTAAGCCTAACAAGTTTGCGGAATAATTGAAATATTAAGGTAAAACTCAAAATGTCAACCATTGTAATAACTAAAAACTACAACTCAAGTACAAACAACTCCCAAAGCCCGGTAGATATAAGTTACAAGCTCTAAAGAAAACAACATAATAAACACAGAGGGGGACTCCGAGGTGTGCAGACGCTGGCAGATGTACCTTGAAGTCTCCACGTACGGACTAGCTCACTGGTACCTGGTCAGGTAGGTAGTACCTGGATCTGCACAAAACGATGTGCAGAAGCATAGTATAAGTACACCACAACGGTACCCAGTAACTGCCAAGCCTAACCTCGGTAGAGTAGTGACGAGGTCAAGTCAGGGCCCTACTGGAAATAAGAATAAACCAGGTAGAAGATATAGTAATACAATAAAATGACAGAGAAGTAAAACAATGAGAATTTAGGGAAGCTAATAATATGGAATCAAAGAAAGATAAATACAACATGAAAGGAAAGCACAAATCTTACAAGTTGAGGAACAACAACAACAGCAATAACAATACGGCAAATAGAGGAAATCAACAGGGGCATTCCCGATGTACCGCTCGTAGTTCCAAAAGTAAATATCTCACAATCTTTCATTAAATCACCGCAGGAGCCTTTATATTTTAATTTGAAAATAATTTTTCCGAAATAACATCCCGCGTTTTAGCCCACCTTATCACACCGCATGACTTCTAGTAGTTCCCTACTAGCAACGCGTATCAAGCCCACCTTATCTCACCGCATGCGTTTCAACACCCAGACCTTATACCACCGCATGCGTATAAAAAATCACAACCGCACGGCAGAAACCTCGTGCAACAAGCAAACAATCATCTCAATAATAATTACGGAAACCAAAACATAACAACCGAAATAATGATATTTCAAGGATAGAAATCTCAAGTAAAGAATCCCAAAGTTAAATAAGGAATATGGAGTCAAGAAAGCAGGTAATTCAACTAAGCATGTATTACATGTTTCAAATAAGAGATAAGACAAGTAGACATGTGAAATTAGTCTAACCATGATGATTATACATGCTAAAGTAACTTAGTTAAGAATAAAAAGGAAACTACTTAGAAAAAACTAGAATTTCAATATTTAGCCCGTGTACGCACTCATCACCTCGCGTACATGGCCCTCACTTATCACAAATTGTCACAACAATACCAAATCATAAGGAGATTTTTCCCACACAAGGTTAGACAAGTCACTTACCTCAAACCTCGCTCAATTAATCGATAAGATGGCCTTTACCTCGGTTTTCCAACTCTGATCGGCTCGAATCTAGCCAAAATAATTTCATACTATAAATATAACTATTGGAAACTAATTTAAATAATGAAATTACGACTTTAGCAAAGAATTGAAAAATCACTCCCAAAAAGTAGACCCGGGCCCACGTCTCGGGACCCGACCAAAATACAAAATCCAAACACTCATTCGTTAACGAGTCCAACCATACAAGAATTACTCAAATTCGACCTTAAATCGGCTTTCAAAACTCAAAAATTTAACTTAGGAAGTTTTTACCATTTTCCCCCAAATTTCCAACCCAAATCCCAAATTAGATGATGAAGATAGTAATAGATTCATGAAATACAGTCCAATCCGGGTTAGAATCACTTTCCCCGATAATATCCTTGAATAACCCTCGAAAAATCACCTTAAACTGAGCTCTCTACATTCAAAATATGAAAAATGATATGAACCCTCAATTTTGAAACATAAATGCTTCCCAGTTGTTATCCTTCTTTGCGAACGCGGAAGGTGCCTCGCGTTCGTGAAGCACAAAATTCACAGCTGCTAGATTCTTCTTCGCAAATGCGAGATCCTCCATGCGAATGCAGTGAACAACTTCTTACACCTTCACGAACACATGGCTATCTTTGCAAACGCGAAGAACAAACCTCACCTGCGTCCCAGATACCCTACGCGAACGCGAGACCTCTCTCACGAACGCAACGAAGAAACCAGACACTAACAAAATCAGCAGCTCCAGCAATTCTTCAAAGTTTCAAAATGTGTCGAACATGGTCCGAATAACCCCCAAGGCCCTCGGGACCTCACCTAATAATACCAAAATGTCCTAAAATGTCTTATGAACTTAGTCGAGGCTTCAATGCAAATCAAACACCATCAAAAACATGAATTGCGCATCGATTTAAACCTAATAAACTTTTGAACTTCTAACTTTAACATCCGATGCTGAAACCTAACAAATCAAGTCCGATTGATGTCAAATTTTGCACACAAATCATAATTGACTCTACGGACCTACTCTAACTTCCCGAATCGGAATCCGACCCCGATATCAAAAAGTCCACTCCCGGTCAAACCTTCCAAAATCTTCCAATTTTCTAGTTTTCGCTAATTAACGCCGAAATGACCTACGGACCTCCAAATCAACATTCGGACACGCTCTTCAAACAAAAATAACGATACGGAGCTATTGGAACCATCAAAACTCCATTCTGGAGTCGCCTTCACACAATTCGAACTACAGTCGACTCCTATGACTTGAACTTTCAATTTAGGGACAATGTGTCCCATTCCACTCCAAAACTCTCCCGAACCTGACACCAAGCACGCCGAAAAGTCAAGTAACCACAAAATGAGATAGAGGGAGCAATAAATTGGGGATCAGGGCTAGCTCTCTCAAAATGAACAGCCGGGTCGTTACATCCTCCCTCTTTTAAAACAAACGTTCATCCCCGAACGAGTATAGAAACATACCTGAAGTGGTGAAAAGATGAGGATAATGGCTACGCATATCATGCTCGGTCTTCCAAATCGCCTCCTCGACTTGCTGATCCCTCCACTGAACCTTCACTGAAGCGTTGTTCTTCGACCTCAACTTCTGAACCTACTTGTCCAAAATGGCCACCGGCTCCTCAACATAAGATAGATCCTTCTCCAACTGTACTGAGCTGAAGTCTAACACATGAGATGGATCGCCGTGATACTTTCGGAGCATGGAAACATGGAAAACTAGATGAACTGCAAAGAGACTAGGTGGTAATGCAAGTTTGTAAGCCACCTCTCCAACCCTTTCAAGAATCTCAAAAGGCCCAATATATCTAGGGCTCAACTTGACCTTCCTCCCAAATCTCAATAACCCTTCATGGGTGAAACCCGGAGCAAGACCTGCTCCCCAACCATGAATGCAATGTCGCAAGACTTCCGATCCCCATAACTCTTCTGTCTGGACTGGTCTGTACGAAGTCGATCCTGAATCAATTTAACCTTTTCCAAGGAAACCTGAACCAAATTTGTAAACAATAGTCTAGCCTCACCCGGCTCGAACCAACCCCCCGAGGACCGGCACCGCCTAACATACAAAACCTTATACAGGGCCATCTGAATGCTTGACTAATAAATTTTGTTGTAGGAAAACTCCGCAAGTGGCAAGAACTGATCCTAAGAACCCCCAAAATCCATCACACACACATGAAGCATATGCTCCAATATATGAATAGTGCGTTCGAACTGTCGGTCCGTCTGAGGGTGAAATATTGTACTCAACTCTACCCGAGTACCCAAATCATGTTGTACCGCTCTCCAGAACGACGATGTAAAATATGTACCCTGGTTAGAGATGATAGATACCGGCACGCCATGAAGCTTCACAATCTCGCAAATGTAAACCTGAGCTAGCTTTTTTCGAAGAGTAAGTAGTAACCACAGAAATGAAATGAGCTAACTTGGTCAATCTATCCACAACCATCAAACTGCATCGAACTTCCTCTGAGTCCGTAGGAGCCCAACAACGAAATCCATAGTGATCCGCTCCCATTTCCACTCCGGAATCTCTAGCTTCTGAAGCAATCCGCAGCTTATACTTCACATGTTAACAATTTAGGCACCGAGCTACATACTCCACTATGTCCCTCTTCATTCTTCTCCACCATTAATGTTGCCTCAGGTCCTGATACATCTTCGCGATACCTAGATGAATGGAGTACCGCGAACTGTGAGCCTCCTCGAGAATCAACTCACGTAAACCATCTATTTTTGGCACACATAGCCTTCCCTGCATCCGTAATACACCGTCATCTCCAATAGTGACTTCCTTGGCATCACCGTGCTGAACCGTGTCCGTAAGGACAAGCAGATGGGGGTCATCATACTGACGCTCTCTGGTACGATCATAAAGAGAAGACTGAGAAACCGCACAAGCCAAAACTCGACTCGGCTCGAAAACATCCAATCTAACAAACTAGTTGGCCAAGGCCTAAACATCCAAGGCTAAAGGCCTCTCTGCTACCAGTAGATATGCTAAGCTCCCCAAACTCTCCGCCTTGCGACTCAAGGCATCAGCCACCACGTTGGTCTTCCCGGGATGATAGAGAATGGTGATATCATAGTCCTTAAGAAACTCCAACCACCTTCGCTGCTGCAAGTTAAGATCTTTCTATTTAAACAGATGCTGAAGACTATGGTAATCAGTGTAGACCTCACAAGGAACACCGTACAAATAGTGCCTCAAGATCTTCAAGGCATGAATAATAGCTGCTAACTCCAGGTCGTGGATAGGATATTTCTTCTCATGCACCTTCAAATGTCTAGATACGGGCAATGACCCTACCGTCATACATCAACATCGCGCCAGACCAATGCGCGACGCATCACAATACACCGTATAGGACCCCGAACTAGTAGGCAATACCAACACTGGGGCTGTAGTCAAAGTAGTCTTGAGCTATTGAAAGCTCTTCTCACACTCCTCGGTCCACCTGAACGGAACACCCTTCTGGATCAGCGTAGTCATAGGTGCTGCGATATACGAGAAACCCTCTATAAATCGACGGTAATACCCCGCCAAGCCAAGAAAACTCTGGATCTCCGTAGCTGAGGATGGTCTGGGCCAACACTGCACTGCTTCAATCTTCTTCCGATCTACCTTGATCTCCACACTCGATACTTCATGACCCAAAAGTGCCACTGAATCTAGCAAGAATTCACACTTTGAAATTTTGCATATAACTTCTTTTATCTCAAGGTCTGAAGCACAGTCCTCAGGCGATGCTCATGATCCTCCCAGCTCCGAGAGTACACCAGAATGTCATCAATAAACACAATGATGAACGAGTCGAGATAGGGCTAAAATACACTGTTCATCAAGTGCATGAATGCTACTGGGGTGTTGGTCAGCCCAAAAGACATCTAATGACCATACCAAGTCCTGAAAGCAGTCTTCGGGATATCTAGCTCCTGAATCTTCAACTAATGATAGCCTGAACGCAAGTCAATCTTAGAGAACACTCAGGCACCTTGAAGCTAATCAAATAGGTCATTAATACGTGGCAATGGATACCTGTTCTTCACTGTAACATTGTTCAACTAGCGATAATCAATACACATTTGGATAGAACCATCCTTCTTATTTACAAATAAGACTGGAGCACCCCGAGGCGATACACTAGGCCGAATGAAGCCCTTATCCAGCAAATCTTGCAACTGTTCATTTAACTCTTTCAACTCTGCTGAGGGTATATGATAGGGTGGAATAGAAATGGGCTGAGTGCCTGGTAAAAAATCAATGCCAAAGTCGATATCCCTGTCGAGCGGCATGCCTGGAGGATCCGCCAAAAATACATGTCGATAATCCCTCACTACCAAAACTGACTCGACGGTAGGAGTATCAACACTAAGATCCCTCACATATGCCAAATACACATCACACCCCTTCTCAACTATCCGCGGAGCTTTTAGAAATGAGACAACCCTGCTAGGAACATAATCTAAAGTACCTCTCTACTCTAGCCATGGTAGACCTGGCAAAGCCAACGTCACCGTCTTGGCATGACAATCAAGAATAGCATGATAGGGCGACAACCAGTCCATGCCCAAGATAACATCAAAATCCACCATACTGAGCAAAAATAAATCGGCTCTGGTCTCAAAACCACTAAGAACAACCAAACACGACCGATACACACAATCAACAATAATAGAATCTTCAATGGGTGTAGACACATAGACAGAAGAAACTCGAAGAATCACGAGATACCCCTAAATACAGAGCAAAATAAGATGACACATAGGAATAAGTGGAGCCTAGATAAAATAAGACTGATGCATCTCTATGACAGACCAAAACAATACCTGTGATGACAGAATGGGATGCCACTGCCTCCGTCCTGCAAGAAGAGCATAATATCTGGCCTGGCCTCCCCTTTTAGGGCGACATCTACCTGCTTTACCTCCACCTCTAGCTGGTTGTGCAGGTAGGGTGGCAACTAGTGCGGAGACCATGGACTGAGAAGCTTGAGGACCCGGTGGAATACTCGGAGCCTGAGTAATCTGTGGAGGTGCAACCCTCCTGAGTCTGGGGCAATCCCTCACCACATGACGAGTGTCACCATACTCAAAACAAGCTCTCGGAGGACGTGGCTGCTGTAGCTTGTTCGGGCCTAATCGGCTGGACTGATCGCTGAAAGCACCCCGTGCAAGAGGTGCACTAGACAATGGCAGTGCATAATAGAGAGCCTAAGGCCTAAGAGTGGCGGGAATAGTACTGGAAGCTGGATGTGCTGAATGAACAGGGCAATTCACATAGCCCCTACCCTGAGGAGCTGCAACTGGGAAACGAGTACCACTATGTGCAAACTCTCGACACCTCTTAGCTTCCCTCTCCTCTCTGTCCCGAGTCAACATACCTTCCAATCTCCTAGCAATCCCCAATACCTGCTGGTATGCGATGTCCATCTTCAACTCCCGGGCCATGCTAAATCTGATACGGGGGTTGAGCCCCTCGATAAATTGATGAACCCGCTCTCGAATAGTAGCAACCAAGGCTGGTACATGCCTAGCCAAATTACTGAACCGGACCGCATGTTCCGAAACGGTCATAGAACCCTGGCACAACTTCTCAAACATTACACGCCATACATCTTTGAGACCCTGGGGAACATACTCCCTCAAGAACATATTCGAGAACTGAGTCAAAGTAAGTGAAGCTTCCTCAACCGGACTACCCAACCCATATGCTCGCCACTACTGATAGGCCGCTACCCTAAGGTGGAATGTAGTGAAAGAAGCCCCACTAGACTCCGCAACACCCATAGTACGAAGGATACAGTGCCACTCCCCAAGAAAACCTTGGGCATCCTCTAACGCCAAGCCACTGAAAGTAGGAGGGTGGTACTTCTTGTACCTCTTGAGCCTGAGCTGCTCCTCCTCAGAAACTACTGCCCTAACCTCGAGCTGAACTGGGGCTACCGGCTGTATTGATATGACCTTTGGAACCTGGTTGACCTTGACCAGCTGCTCTGGGGTACAGGCGGTGGGAGTCTGTGCTCCTCCCCCCCACCTGAAATGTGGCAGGAGCAAGTGGTATCAACCTTGCCTGAGCCAAAGTGCCGAACATACTCAGAAACTAGGAGAGAGTCTCTTGGAGGGCTGGTGCAGTAACAAGCGTCTCAGGTGCCGCCCTTCAAACTGGAGCTAATGCTGGCACCTCTATAGCAGCTTTTGCGGGTGCTGTGGCCGCACCACGTGGTCATCCTTGGCCTCTACCCCGGCCCCGTCCTCTCGTGGCTCTAGCAGGGGGCGCGGGTGTCTGGTCTGCTGATCCAGCTGTACGTGTCCTCACCATCTATAAGAGAGTAGAAAGACAGAAATATAAAATCCGAATTCAAAAATTTTGCACGATAAGGAATCAAAGAAGTGAAGCTTTTCTTAACAGTTCCATAGCCTCCCAAAGATAAGTACAGATGTCTCCGTACCGATCTGCGAGACTCTACTAAACCTGTTTGTGACTCATAACATCTATGAACCTAGAGCTCTGATGCCAACTTGTCACGAACCCAAATTATTTCCGTAGGATGTCGTGACGGCACCTAGTCCCCAAGACCAAGTAAGCCGAACAAGTATGCGAAATAACTGAAATATTAATCTAAAACTCTAAATTAATAACTAAAAACTGCAACTCAAGTATAAACAACTCCTAAAGCCCGGTAAATATAAGTCACAAGGTCTAAATGGAAATACTAAATATCCCTATACATCATAGAATGAGGATAAGGAAACAACATAATAAACACAGAGGGGGACTCCGAGGTCTGCAGATGCTGGCAGATGTACCTTGAAGTCTCCACGTGCGGACTAGTTTACGGAAGGTAATAACACGGAATCAAAGAAAGACAAATACATCATGAAAAGAAAGCACAAATCTTACAAGTTAAGGAACAACAATAATAACAACAACAATTCGGCAAATAAAGGAAATCGACAGGGGCACTCCCCAGGTACTGCTCGTAGTCCCAAAAGTAAATATCTCACAATATTTCATTATATCACTACGGGAGCCTTTATATTTTGTTTTGAAAATTATTTTCCTGAAATAGCGTCTCGAGTTTTAGCCCACCTTATTATACCGCATGACTTCTAGTGGTTCCCCTACTAGCCAGGTGTATCAAGCCCACCTTATCTCACCGCATGCGTTTCAACTCCCAGACCTTAAACCACCGCATGCGTATCAATAATCACAACGGCACAGCAAAAACCTCATTCAAACAATAACAACCGCACGGCAGAAACCTCGTGCAACAACCAAACAATCATCTCAACAATAATCATGGAAACCAAAACATAACAACTGAAAATAATGATATTTCAAGGATAGAAATCTCAAGTAAAGAATCCCAAAGTTAAATAAGGAATATGGAGTCAAGAAAGCAGGTAATTCAACTAAGCATGTAGTACATGTTTCAAATAAGAGATAAGACAAGTAGACATGTGAAATTAGTCTAAACATGATGACTATCCATGCTAAAGTAACTCAGTTAAGGCACAAAAAGGAAACTACTTGGATAAAACCAGAATTTCAACATTTAGCCTATGTACGCACTCGTCACCTCGCGTACACGGCTCTCACATATCACAAATTGTCACAACAATACCAAATCCTAAGGGGATTTCCCCCACACAAGGTTAGACAAGTCACTTACCTCAAACCTCGCTCAATCAATCCATAAGAAGGCCTTTCCCTCGATTTTCTAACTCGAATCGGCTCGATTCCAGGCAAAACAATTGCATACTATAAATATAACTATAGGAAACTAATTTAGATAATGAAATTACGACTATAGCAAAGAATTGAAAAATCACTTCCTAAACGTTGATCAAGGACCATGTCTCGGAACCCGACCAAAATCACAAAATCCGAACACCCATTCAATAACGAGTTCAACCATATAAGAATTACACAAATTCGACCTCAAAACTGCCTTTCAAAACTCAAATATTTAGTCTAGAATGTTTTTACCACTTTCCCCCAATTTTCCAACTCAAATCCCTTAGTAGATGATGAAAATTGTAATAGATTCATGAAATATAGTCCAATCCGGGTTAGAATCACTTACCCCAACAATCCCCTTGAAGAACCGTTGAAAAATTGCCTTACACCAAGCTCTCTAGGTCCAAAATAGGAAAAATAAGATGAACCCTCAATTTTGAAACTTAAATTCTTCCCATTTGTTATCCTTCTTCACGGACGCGGAAGGTGCCTCGCGTTCGCGAAGCACAAAATTCTCAGCTGCTAGATTCCTCTTGCGAACGTGAGATCCCCCTCGTGAATGCAATGAACAACTTCTTACACTTTCCCGAACGCATGCTCCTCTTCGCAAACCCGAAGAACAAACCTTACCTGCCTCCCAGATACCCTTGACGAACGTGAGACCTCTCTCGCGAACGCAATGAAGTAAACCAGACACCAGCAAAATCAGCAGCTCCAGCAATTCATCAAAGTTCCGAAATGTGCCGAACATGGACCGAATCACCCCCGAGGCCCCCCTGACCTCACCTAATTATACCAAAACTTCCTAAAATATCATATGAACTTAGTCGAGGCTTCAATTCACATAAAACAACATCAAAAACACGAATTGCACGTTGATTCAAGCCTAATGAACGTTTGAACTTCTAACTTCCACATCCGATGCCGAAACCTAACAAATCAACTCCGATTGACCTCAAATTTTATACACAAGTCATAATTGACTTTACGGATGTACTCCAACTTCCAAAATCGGAATCCGACCCCAATATCAAAAAGTCCACTCCCGGTCAAACCTTCCAAAATCTTTCAATTTTCCAGCTTTCGCTACCGAAATGATCCACCGACCTCCAAATCAACATCCGGACACGCTTCTAAGACAAAAATAACCATACAGAGCTACTGAAATCGTCAAAACCCCATTCCGGAGTCACCTTTACACAATTCGAACTACGGTCGACTCCTATGATTTTAACTTTTAATTTAAGGACCATGTGTCCCATTCCACTCTGAAACTCTCCCAAACCCGACACCAAGTACCCCAGCAAGTGAAGTAACCACAAAATGAGATAGAGGGAGCAATAAATAGGGGATCGAGGCTAGCACTCTCAAAACGATCGGCCGGGTCATTAATACACTAATTAAGCAGAATGCAAACAACTAATCCTTAAACCTAGTCTAAGTGCTATGGAGCTACCTCAGGTAGGTTTTAAGGGGTGCCTAACACCTTCGCCTTAGAAGAACAAGAACCCTTACCCACAATCTCACCGGTGAGCAAACTAATAAGGAAAATGGCCTTAGTAATTAAATAGGTACCCTAGTATACCTTTAAATATTAGGTGGCGACTCTCTTTTATCGTCAATAGAGAAACCACAAGTTGAATCTTGTTTTGACTCGTGCAAAATAGGGTGCAATAGCGTGGCGGAGATGTGATTTGTGGTCAGGTAAGTGAAAATCATAGATGCGAGCTTTGTCTCGCAAATGCGGGAGCATAGGTGTGTGAGTCAGTTCGCAAATGCGGAGATGCCTAGGAAGATCTTATTTATTTCAAGGGTTGAGTTGTTTTACCACATTTGGAGATCTAGATCTCCTTTTGGGCGATTTGAAGGGGAATTTCACCACATAGATTGGACTAAGTATTTTCAACTCGGTTTTGATTACTTTACATGATTTTATCTTTGATTTTGGTATTTGGGTGATGAATTTGTTAGAGAAATTGGGGTATTTTTGTCAAACTTTTCTAAAGTGAATATTTAAGATTTGAACATCAATTCGGAGTCGGATTTATGTGAAACTAGTATGGTTAGACTTGTAATCGAATGGGTTGTCAAAATTTGTGAGTTTTGTCGGGTTTTATGGTGCGGGCCGGGGTTGACCTATTGGTTGACTTTGAGTATTTGATTAAAGATTCCACCTTTGTCGTTTGGGCTTGTTTCCTATGGAATTATTTGACATTTTTGAGTTGCCTTTGGTTAGTTTCAAGCCGTTCAGAGGTCTATTCACATGGGATGATGTTTCTAGAGTATTGTCTAGCTTGTTCTGTATGTGTTTTGGTTTTTTCGAGGTAAGTAACGTATCTAAACTTGGAACTAAGGATAGTTATCCCTGAAATTATGATAATTTTGATGTGTTGGGGGTGATGCACGCGCTAGGTGACGAGTGTGTGTGCGTGCACCGAGGTATTCATGATCCCGATTGTTCGTAGGATATTATATGCCTTGTTTTGCTATCATGCTTCTTTGATATCATGTTTTCTCCATTTGTATGACGACGTGAGTTCTTATTCATAGAAGAAATTATGTCTAGGCTATCTTCTTTATTGTTTGAGACATGATAGGGCTATTTCTGCCTCGTTGAACTATTTGCCTTAGTCGTAGCCATAGTGTTTAGTCATGATATTTACATCCGCATGCTATATCTTTGTCTTCTTGCAGTTTTGATATGCTGTCTCACATGTTATTAGTGTCCTTGTATGTGACGCGAGTTTGAGTCGAATTTGTGGCACATTGTGATATTCCATGTTGATAATTGGATTAAGTTTTTGTGAGATGTTGGCATATGGAGATTTGAGCGGTGGATGACTGATGTGGGCCATAGAGCCGTGTTGCGTGAATTTGGAGTTGCACGCTGCAACAGGACATATGTGCTATTGATGGATATTTGGATTGGGTTTGCACGCCACAACATTCTTTTTTGGTTATTGGTTGTTATTTGGACTGGGTTCCATGCCGCAAAAAGACATAATGGCTTTTGATTAGCGCTTGGGGAGGGGATCCGCCCTTCTGAAGTCTAATACTTGGAGTGAGCGCAGGCACAATGATATATATACACATGCTTTGGTACATGGCGTTTATGCCAGGCACCCGTGTAATGCTGAGTAATTTTGTGTTTAATGAGCACTTGAGCCAGGGACCTTGAGAGTGCTGAGAGCAAGTGTACTTGATGATAACACAGTGAAATTGTTTACCTGACATGTATATTTGACATGTAGGCATAGAGATGTATTTTCCTCATGCTAGACGGTAATATGACATTTGATGACTTGACATGTATACTTGACATGTAGGCATAGAGATGTACCTTCCTCATGCTAGATGGAAACATAGTATTATTGACTTGTCATGTATATCTGACATGTAGGCATAGAGATGTATTTTCCTCATGCTAACTGAAAAATGAAATGTCTGATCTGTTGCTGAAAGCTTTGGGAAAATCATAGTTCTCTGATAAACTCATATTTTGGTGATTTCGGTGAAAGATTTAGGCTTTAACTGTTATACTTGTAAAGCATGTCTAAATTCACGTATCTGTGACCGATCCGAATATGATATCTTTTGAGTTATTTATTTTTACTGGTATTATTATATCCTCTGTTACTATTGGTTACCGGTGTTGGACATTGGCCTTCTTTCGAGCTCATCACTACTTTAAACCTGAGGTTAGGTTTGTTACTCATTGAGTACATGGGGTCGGTTGTACTCATACTACACTTTTGCACCTTGCGTGCAGATTTTGGAGCTAATGCTCCTGCTCATGGCGGAAGCTGGCACTGAAGATGTACTTGCTTTTCGGATATCGCTACCCCTTGTTATTGGTAGTTTTAGATTTGTAATCTGTTTATGTATATTTCAATCAAACATTGTACTTATTCTCGTACCATCTTTATAAAACTAATTCTTAGTGGATCATGACTTGTACTACCAATCCTTGGGTTATTGTGTAGAAACTCAGTTATTTCAGCTATTGATTTTTATTGTTCTCGTTTGAATTGTGTTGACTATTGATGGTTTACCTAGCGAGTTGTGTTAGGTGCCATCGCGACTAGGTGGATTTTTGGGTCATGACATTAATAAAGGAATATGTTAGCCTAAACTAATTAGATAATGTGTAATCATAACAGAAGACTTATAGGTTCTTTGTGTAGTGGAAGCCAAGAGTAGAACAAATTGTGGCCGAAATGACAGGTGGATAGTGATTGTCACGGTTATCATAGTTTAAACCCTAATTTGATTAATAAAGAAGAGCAACTAAGGTTAACCATAATCATAAAAATTTAAATATTTTTAATCTAGTGAGCCTTAATTAAGAGCACCAGTTATGAGTAGACTCTACTTTCATCATCTCCCGCTCACATATAATGAGGGTACTTATCTAATATTAGAAATATATTCTCATCTCATCTCCACAATCATTCATGTAGGGAAGTAGACCGTGAAACCAACATACTGTGAGAGCTAAGTATTGTATGTCTATAGATCTCCCTCAAGAATTTGGCATAAGCAGGCATTCGTGAGAGAACTTCCGTGAATGGTAAATTTACATGAACCTGTTTCAGCAAATCCAAAAATCTCTCAAACTGCTTATCCAGCTTTTCTCGATATAGCTTTTGAGCGAAAGGTAGCGCTGACATATGCTTGCTCTCCTCATGTTCCTCCCTTCTCGATTTTTCTCCCGTCTTTTTTCTCTTAGATTTCGTTGGGCCTTTCTTCTTTTTATCAACATCATTCTTCAACTGCTCCCTACTTCCTTTTTCAAGTTTCACCTCATTTTGGATCGGGGTGGGGTCTTTCAACTCTTGCCCACTTCTCAAGGTTACACCATTCACTATTTCTTTGGGATTTCTTTCAGTATCAGCAGGGAGAGTGCCTGGAACCCTCTCAGAAAATATTGTTGCAATTTGTCCCACTTGCTTCTCTAAATTTCAAATTGCTGCCCCTTGTACTTCAACTCTTTCATCAGTTTTCACAATGAAGGCCTTCATGAGATCTTATTGACCAAGTTGAATGTGTTGTTGAGGTTGAAACTGTTGCCCCGGCTGATTCAAAAAAACTAGAATACCCTGCAAATCTCGCCCTCTTATGCTGGCCCCTATCCTGCTTCCTGTCTGCTTTTTGCTGGCACTTATGATCCTCTTTTGTCTGGGCATAGGCCCGAATATGGGAAATATCCATGCCTCCTATCAAGGAGGCTGTCGTGCACTCATTTATCAGATGCGGTCCCAATCCGTTCACGAACAGGTGCACCCTATCGCTCATCTCGGCCACTATATGGGGAGCATACCCTGCTGAAGAATCAAACTGCATACTATACTCTCGCACACTCATATTACCCTGTCGAGGGTTCAAGAACTTATCAGCTCTAGCTCGTCGTATCTCAACTGGCAGGTAGTGACAAAGAAAGGCCTCAGAAAATTCCTTCCACACAGGTGGAGGAGCGTTCGAACCCCTGGATCTTTCCCAACTATCATACCAGAAAACTGCTAAATCCAGTAGCCGATAAGAAGCCAACTCTACTGCCTCCGTATCACTAGCATGCATACCCCGCAGTGTACGATGAACCTGATCAATAAAAGTCGGCGGGTCCTCCTTGGGGTCTGACCCAGTAAACACTAGAGGATCCAGATTAATAAAATCACGAACTCTCGCACTAACCAGTTCATCAACAGCATCGGTATTCTGCCTCTGAGCCTGAGAAGCTACCAAGCTAGTCAACAACTGTACCGCACACCGCATATCCTGGTCTGTAGTACCAGATAGAGGAACTGGGGATGCTGGGTGGCTTCTAATATCCCCTGGAGGAGAAGGAGTAAATGAGGTCCAAGACGGCATCTCACTCTGAGGCTCACTTTGGCCTTCTCTGGCGGGAGGCACCTGACTGGTACCCTCTCCCGCGGCTATATCAAGGCGTCTACTAATCACTTGCTTCCTAGTCGTGGGCATCGCTGAAAAGAACATGGTGACTATTAGAGACGAACACTTATGACTCAGCTCTGCGCACGATCTAGATTCAGGAAAAAGGTAACATGCAGCCTCCTGATTATAAATGTGGCGCGCTACACATCCATAATCAAGACTCTACTAGACACGGCTCATAGACAACCCCTAGGACATACTTGCTCTGATAACTAGTTTTTCACGACCCAAACCGGATGGCCATGATAGGCACCCAGGCCTTACGTGCCGAGTACCAACGTACATTTTATCTAACCTTTCTTATTATCTATAAGGGTCGACAAGATCAGTATGAATGGCAGATAATAATCCTAATCAACCAAAATTCCATATAATGAAATAAACATATATAACATGGCCGACAAGGCTGTCATGAAAAACTATACAACAAAAATAAATTAGCCGACAAGGCAATCCCAACTATACATGAGTCGACACTTGTCTATAAGCCTCTACAGGAACATAACTTCTGCAATGCATACCAAGACCATAGCAAGTCCGGAGAAGGGATCTCGCCAATACGCGCTGAACGGGCAGCCTACTATGGTGGGGAAGCTTCGTCTACCTGTCTATCAGGACCTGCATCACGCATGCAGTGTCCACAAATAAAAGGACGTCAGTACGAATAAGGTACTGAGTATGTAAGACAGGAAATCATAATGTAAGAACAGTAATGTGCATAGGGATAGAAAATATACACCCTATAACATCTGAGTGCCTCTGAGGGCGACGAGAATATACAACCTGTAACATCTGAGTGCCTCTGAGGGCGACCTATCCTGAAACGCCTGATGTGCATATATATATATATATATATATATATCCTTTTAAAATCATCATATACATACGCCGCTGTGGGCCTCATCATTGGAATCACGCTTTCAACCTTTCAGAGTGGCGTAAAGTCAAAGAAGTAACATCAACATCAATCCTCCCATAATAGGGGAAACAATATAAGTACTACTACCTTCTAAGAGTAGAGTATCTTTGGAGGCTCGTTCATTGCATTAAGTACAATTAGAGTCGTGCAAAAGAAGGAAAGCGACAGTCTCACATACCTTGTATATACTTCCCAACCTCAAGCTATGAAAATTCAATGACTCCTTAGTCTACAATAAGAGAAATGAGACTACCGTTATCGCTTAAGCGTCGTAACTATTATGTATTAACTGTAACCTATTTTGCGGTGAAACGGACAGCACCTCCCCTATATATATGACTTCACACAATTCAAAAAAATCACCAAACAGCCAAAAAAATATCAATAATAATCATATTGAGCCTCCCAAAATAGTCCACGCACAAGCTAATCACTTCATACATACGATGGCCACCGTAGTCGTGTCAAACGACACATAAATGTTACGAAGAACTATCAGCCCACAACCCTAAATCTATATGGTGTTTCTCCACACCCTTCTTCCTCCAAAACTCCACAAAACAGTAGTAAAACACGCAGCCCAACAGCAACACAAAATAGTCCAAAAAATAGTCCACTACAAGTGAATAACTCGAACTCACGGCTTCCGATCACCGTCCCGTGAGTTCTTACATGTATAGAACAAATTACCATGAATTCACAGGAGAAAAAATGTATGAAAGAGAGCACTAAACTTACCTCACTTGTTGGATAACTCAACCTTTTCCTTGGTTCTTCAAACTCTAGGTTTCACCCCCAATTAGAACTTGAAAGAGAGGGAAAATCGATTAGGGTTTGTGTGGGATTTTTGGGGAGGGGTTGCAGGGTTCAATTTGGTTTTGAAGGTATGAAATAAGGGTGAAATTACTGAGTTTATAATCCTTAAATGTCCCCTCTTTTCCGACTTTGGGACTTTTACTTTTGTACTCTAATTTTGGCAAGTAGGTGATGCACCTACTTGTCACCTACCAATCTGCGCAGGTCTGCGGAAATACAATTATCTGTATACTTCGAGATCGTATTGACAAATGGTTTAATGTGTTGGAAACTAGACTCATAGATATTTAATTTGGTTGGTATATCACCTCATAATTCCAAGTAAATTGGGAGAAACGCTTAGTGACATTTGACCTAAAGTATGAGTAAAATTATGGACGTAAGCTGCGACAACTTTTGTCGACTTTTGTTTCATAACTCGTTTGACTTCAAGACTCATGAAACGGGTATTATATGATTCAAATACCTTAAAACATAACCTCTTGGTAATATTAATCACCTCTAGGCTTACCCGAAAATACGAGTCACAACATCCTTGATTCGTTTAACTTCTAATACTTGTTAACCACCCTTATACACCCTTCCATCATTTAAGACCAATAGGACTAAATTCTTATCATCTCAAATATAAACGCTTCTCGAACCTACGTAGACTAACTTATGGCGTAAGCCAACATATACAAATATGGGTTGTAACAGAAGGGGAATGTCATTAAGTACACTGCATCTTGTGAAACACCATTGTATTGAAAGGTGTTCATAATTTCCTTGAAGTCCATTAGATGTGTATTTGGATCTTCGTTCATCTTCCCTCTGTAGACACATCAATTCTGAAGGGTTCGAAGAAACCCTTGCTTCAATTAAAAATTGTTCGCTGCAATTGGAGGTCGTCTCACACTTGAGAAGCCTTGGTTGTAGACCGGTCGAGCATAATCGCCCAGTGATATCCCAAGCATGGGAGTTATATTTCTAAACTGGTCTGCAGCCAAGGGTTAATTTTGAGCAATTCTCCAACCCCTCTCTTCTTCATAGATAATCTTTGCTTCTCTTATAGCTGCATCCCCAGCATCCCGTGCAGCTTTTTCTCGTTGTTGGGCTACCTCTCTTGCAGCCAAATCTACATTATCATCACTGTTCTCGGTCATAGTATCTTTGGGTGAGGATTGCCCAACCTTTTCTAACAACTCGGTGAGAGATCTTTCCTTCCTCAGCTGTCGCAATCATTTTTCTATCTCGGGCTTGAAGGGTAGCACTTCTTTCGCAGAAGTTCGAGTCAAGCACCAATCAAAACTTATAACTTGCCCACAATCAACAATCACCAACCGTAAAAAGGGAAAACTAAAATAAAATAAAAAGAAAAATTCTTGAATTAGCACTACCAACTATTTCAAACACAGCTGATCACTATTTCAAACACTACAAACTACTTGACACAGCAGCACTCCCAGCAAACTACCAACAGAAGCAACACTCTCAAGCCAACACAGATGATCACATATACCCAAGGCAGCAAAAACATTACACAAAGTCAAGCAAAATGTCACACCAGCAACACACAACACATCTTCAAAGCATTAACAACTCCAACAATCAGAGGCAAAAGAACAAGAAGAAGTATATCATCATCAATGTCACCATTGATCATAACACACATCTCAACACAGATGGTCCATATTATTGCTGCAGTTGCAATGTGTGGTATTAGCACTTTTAGTGCTCATTCTGTTGCAACTACAGTAATCATCATGGATCTCCCCAGCAGTTATATTCCATAGACATCCAATCAACACAAAGCAGCATAGGAGCAAGGATAAACATAGACATAATTCAAATCAGTAGCAGCTTCAAGTCACAGAAACATAGTCAACAGATTACCAGCAGAAGAAGTACCCAAACAGGAACAACAACAATCCAATCACTCATCTAATGGCTGACTTAAGAATGGTCAGCAAACATAGAAGGTCACATCAACTGAACACATTGATCTCCCACTTGAAAATCCAGACACAAGAACAAGCAAAACTTCCTTCCAGATGCAGAGAGTCAAACAATCAACAACAACCTCATCCTTTAGCACACACCATATCCAGATTCAACAGCAAGTTGGAAAATGCCAAGCAAATAGCACAAACAACAATTATGTCCACACACAAGATATATTTTGATAGCCATCTTCAACTTGGCTTTATCCTTACGGTCAAAGCAAATTTGAAGATAGCTCATGCCTTTTTGTTGCACTTTTGCAAAATCTCGACACCATAGATAGATGTCATATGCATATAGAAGGGAGCAGATCCCTCTTTCACTTAGTAGATATAGCAACACATATACTTTTTTGTATAGCTGACTAGAAAAATCCCACATTGTTTTTGTACATACGATTGTCTATAAAACAGATAATCGTTACGTCTAGGTCTAACACCTTACTACTGTATAGGTACAATTAATCAATATAGAATTATTAATAGTACATGCCTTTTATTTTGGGAGGTAAGGTTTATGTCCCCCTCCACTTTTATAATTTTACTTTAATTAATAAAAATATATTTAGCCAAAAAAAAACTATTTCAAACACTACTGATTGCAAAATCCCCGGCAACGACGCCAAAATTTGACAAGCGCAAAACACACTTAAATTGTGCTCGCTAATCAAATATAATATAGCATAATATCGTATCCACAGGGATTTGATTTAAACATCATTCTCGTAGTTTCTAGCTTGGTTGCTATCCAAGATGATCAACAGTCGAGATTTATAAGATGTCTACCTAAAATTAACTAAGAATCTAAAGCTATTGATTAATGACAATCGAAACAAGGAATAAGCAAAGAAGGTTACCAGTGGGAGATATAGGGTTTTGATAGGATAGGTGCAAGATAATTGTTTGGGATCTAACTCTAAATAATTCACTTCTAATGTTCAAGTGAGTCTCTCGAATTTACTCAATTATTAGTTCAAACGTTTAGTAGAAACTCCTCTCTCGATTAAGTTGCAACCTCACAAGATGAATCAATTTAAGCACGTCGAGATATGCAAGAATGCGTAACGGATTGGTATTTAGGAAAACCTCTTTCGATTATTCTCTTAACTAGGTTTAATCAATGATTCAACTAGACTCTTTTGATTACTTAGAAGAATTCTATGATTGAACCAACAATATAATGCAAATATATCACAAGTTATGCCTCTCTCGATTACATGAACTAGTGAGTATAGATGCAACAATTAAATCATCCAAAAATTCTTCAATACATAAAACTAGAGTTATAATCCACAAACAATCATCAATACACCAAATCCATAAAACCCTAAAGAGAACTACTCCATAGATATGGAGCAATTCATTACAAATAAAATTAAAGTATAGGAAAACATAAATTGAATCCAAACTCGGGTCTTGAGTGAGGAAGGAATGATGAAATCCTTGTTCTTGTGTTCTTCCAACTCCTCCTTAGCCTCCTTAGGTCGAATATGTGTCAAAAGTCCAAGAAATAATGTTTTCCATGTATATATGCCAAGTAGGGTCGGGCCCAGATGAGACCATATTCTCCTAGCCAAAATAGGATTTTCACTTTGTAAAACTTGCACAGGCGCACCGCCCACCATGCGGGGCATTAGTGGGAAAATCCAGAGAGCTAACTATTTGACAGACAGTAGGAAATGAGCAGCTGCAGCGCCCCACTCGCCCCGGCAGTGGGATTTTCTCATAGTACGGCTCAAACTTTAAATTTTGATATCCAGACTTGGTCCTCGACTCCCGAACACGATCCCGGCTTAATCTCTTGGGCTTTTACTCAGACTTCAAAGCTCTACATTACTCGAACTCATTTCATAACATATACATAGCTCGGGTCACTCCTCCAAGGCATAAAACACACAATAAGTGAAAAACACTATCAATTAAAGCTCAAAGACAAGTAAAGTACAGCGAATTAGAGTGCAACAAGCGACTAAAATACGAGATTGTAGCCTACAATCACCTGGCTGGTCGTTTTAAGAATTTAAGCTCTAATTACCCTATTTGATGCATTACATATTTTAATTTGTGGTTACATGACCTTTCAGGGTGGTTGGTTTCGTTTCGGGGACATTTTAGATTGAGTTGGGACACTTAGTCTCAAGGTCGGATGCTTAAGTTGTAAGAGCTGACCGGAGTTTGACTTTTGTGTAGACGAACAAGGTTCGACGCTTAAGTTGTAAGAGCTGACCGGAGTTTGACTTTAACGTAGACGACTCTAGATTAGTATTTTGATGGTTCCAATAGCGTCACATGGTAATTTCTACTTAGGCGTATGTCTGGATTTGGATTTTGAGGTTCCTAGGTTGTTTATACTTGAATTGGCGTAAGTCTGAAAGTTGAAGGTTTGGAAAGTTCATAAGTTTGACCGGGAGTTAACTTTATTGGTATCGGGTTTGGATTGTAGTTTCGGGAGATGAAATAGGTATGTTGTATCATTTGGGACTTGCATGCAAAATTTGAGGTCAATCCGAGTTTTTTAAGCTTGTTCGGCGTATGTTTTGAATTTTGAAATTTGAATTAGTTCCTTATGCTTGAATTGAGGTGTGATGCATGGTTTTGACATTTTTTTTACTGTGATTTGAGGCCTCGAGTAGGTTCGTGTTATATTTTGGAGTTGGTTGGTGTGATTGGACGGGGTCTCAGGGGCATTGGGTGTGTTTCAAACCATTTCACCATGTTTTAGACTGCTCTCTTCTGATGTCTGGTTTCCTTTTTTGTGATCGTGACATGGAAGTCGTGTTCGTGGAAGTTTGGAGTGGGCTGGGCAGTCGCCCTTCTATGTATTCGCAGTGGCGCTCCGCATTTGCGAAGTAGTTGGGAGATCAGAGGCGTTTGGTCTACGCATTCTCGAGGTCCAGGCTACATTCGCATATGTTAAGGTGTGTTCTTCATCGTGTTCGCGATGGTGCAGACGCGAACATGAAGGATTTTTCTAGGTAGGAATTTTTTTTCTTCGCGATCACGATGAGAGTCCTCCCGCAATTGCGATGCATATGCCTGCGTAGATAATTTAATTACTCTATTTTGAGGATTTTGGTTATTTTATCACATTTTTAGTTATAAAGCTTGGATTTGGGCTATTTCAGAGGGGATTTTCACGGCTTGGATTGGGGTAAGTATTTTGGACTCAGATTTGTTCATTTTTCGTGATTCCAACCTTGAATTTAGCGTTAAATTGATGTATCTAAGTGAAGAAATTGGGAATTTCTGTAAGACTTTTCTAATGTAAAAACTGATTATTTGGGTCGATTTGAGGTCGGATTTGGATGAAACACATATATTTCGACCTTTATTGGAATGGGTGTTCAGAATTTATGGGTTTTATCGGGTTTCGGGGTGCGAGCCCAGGGTTGACATTTTGGGTTGACTTTGCAAAATTTATTCAAGATCTTAGCTTCATTATTCTGAATTGTTTCCTATGGTATTTATGGATGATATTAAGTTATTTTTGCTAGATTCGAGCCATCCGGAAGTTGATTCACGTGGAAAGGGCTTCATAAAGCACTGATTTGGCTTGCTTGAGGTAGGTATCATACCTAAACTTTGTTGAGGCACTAGTTGCGTGAGTTATTTGTGATAACCTATGTGCTATAGGTGGCGCACATGTGTGGGGGTTGAGCCTATGTGCGTGCAACAGGGTATTATTCATGCTCAGGGCAGTTCTTAGACTATGATATGCCTTGAATTTGATTGCGAAGCTTCATGGTGTGATGTTTCTCATATTTGTACCCCTTTTGTGAGCTATTTGAATCATTTTTTAGGTTACATGGAGGTTTATCTCCTTACTGAACCTGATAATTGCTACTTTCGTGATTTAATTGCCTGATTTGAGCTGTGGAGCATATTTTGCACATGCATACACCTTAGAATGTCACTTACACCAGTCTGGAAGTATGAAATTTGGTATTCACTGATCATGTACATGTATTCATGTCTATATGCTTTCAGTGTGATATGGATTTGACTAGTAGCACGTGACCACACCATGCGGATTATGATTATGAGCACGTGACCACGCCGTGCGGATCGTGATTATGAGCACGTGACCACGCCATGCGGATTATGATTATGAGCACGTGACCACGCTGTGCAGATTGTGATTATTAGGATGTGACTACGTCGTGCGATTGATATTTATGGCACGTGACTACGCCATGCAGCATGTGGATGTGGATACATCCCCCTAGGGTCACCCTCTCATGCTTCTCTCTTAATGGTGTACACGAGGTATGAGGAAAGCTGATCAGTGTTTCGGTTCGGTTATTGAGACTTAAAGGAAAGACTGGCTAGTGTATGATTCGGTCATTGCATTTCATCTTTACTTGCGATTTCCTTGGTTGTTTACATGGCTTGTTTGCATATAATCTTTATATGGTGGATTGTGGACTGAGCAAAGTACGTTGAGTTATTGTATGCACCAAGGTGGTTTTATCTGTGATTCATGACTTGATCATATTATTGTTCAGTACTTGTTTGAATTATGAACTGTACAAGTGATTAGCGATTATCATTTATAACTCTTGCTTCTATTACCTCGCCGAGGTCAGTTATGATGCTTGCTGAGTACATAGGGCCAGTTCTACTCATCTACACTTTGCACTTAATTGTGCAGATCCATATGTTGGACCAAGCCACCAGTAGCTAAGGCTTGTCGCTGAGTTATCTTGGAGAGACGAGGAAGAGTTGCATCTCGACCGGAGTCTTAGTGTCTCTTATCATTTTGCACTGTTGTCTTTCATTCAGACAGTATTATCGTTTGGTATTTCAGACTAGTATCTCCATTTTAGAGCTTATGACTCTGTAATTACTAGCTCTGGTGGGGGGGGGGAGGGGTAATTATATTTTGATGCAGCTATTTATACCAGTGGCATTATACTTGTACTATCACTGCTATTTGTGTTATTATTTTTCTATTGTTGTTATGTTGGCTTGCCTAGAAAGTGAGTTAGGCACCATCACGACCGGTTGGTGGTTTTGGGTTGTGACAATGAGTCAAACGTATCAATTCTCCAAACCTTCAAATTTCTAACTTTCAATAATTAGAGCCCAAATCAACTTAGGAACCTCCAAATACAAAAATGAACATACGCCTAAGTCCAAACTCGCAATCTGGACCTAACGGAACCATCAAAATATCATTATGAGGGTGTTTTCTCAAAAGTTAAACCTCGATCAACTCTTATAACTTAGGCTTCCAATAGCGGAACTAAGTGTTCCGGTTCACTCCAAAACCTTCCAGAACCAAGCCAACCATCCCTGCCATCACAAAACAACAACCAAGCATACTAAAGCATCAAATAGGGGAACAAGGCTCAAATACACAAAACAATCGGCCGGGTGGTTACATTCTCCCTCTCTTAAACAAATGTTAGTACTCGAACGGGTTTAGAATCATACCCGGGATATAAAATAGATGAGGATATATGCTCCACAATAATGCGCGGTCTCCCAAGTCGCCTACTCGACTGGTTTACCTCTCCACTAGACCTTCCCGATGCAATATCCTTAGTCCTCAGCTTTTGGACCTTCCTATCCAAAATGGCCACTAACTCCTCCTCAAAAGCCAGATTCTCATCCAATCTCACTAAAACTGAAATCCAATACATGTGACTGATCCTGGTACTTCCAAAGCATGAAAACATGAAATACTAGATGAACTCCTGACAAGCTGGGTGGCAAAGCAAGTCTATAGGCCACCTCACCAACTCTCTCCAACATGTTGAATGGACCAATATACCAAGGGCTTAACTTTCCCTTCTTCCCAAATCTAATCACGCCCTTCATAGGCGAAACTTGAAGAAGAACCTTCTCACCCTCAATGAAAGCTACATCCCGACCCTTCCTATCAACATAACTCTTTTGTCTTGACCGTGCCATACAAAGCTGCTCCTATAATTTCACCTTCTCCATAGCATCACGAACTAAATTTGTGCCCAAAAGCTTAGCCTCACCCCATTCAAACCAACCAACCAGAGCGCCTGCCATACTGAGCCATCTGGATGCTCGACTGACGGCTGTTGTTGTATGCAAACTCCACTAATGGAAGAAACCAATCCCATTGGCCTCAAAAATATATGACACATGCTCTCAACATATCCTCCAAATCTTAATGGTCCGCTACTCTCTAGAGATGCAAAGTAAACTGTGTTCCGCGATCCGAGATAATAGACATAGGCACACTATACAAGCGGACAAGCTCCCTGATGTACATCTTAGACAACGGCTCCTAAGTGTAGAAAGTCATGACTGGATATGGTCTGTCTGTCCATAGTGACCCAAACCGCATCACATCTCCTCAATGTCCAAGCCATACCTACCACAAAGTCCACGGTGATGTGCTCACTTCCACTCCGGTATCACAATCTTCTAAAGCAAACCACTAGGCCTCTAATGCTCATGCTTGACCTGCTGACAATTCAAACACCTAGCAACATACCCATGATGTCTTTCTTCATTTTCTGCCACCAATAATGCTGTTTCAAATAATGGTATTGTCACGACCCAAACTGGAGGACCATGACTTGCACCCGGGCCATACCTGCCGAGCACCAATGCACATTTTATCTAACCTTTCTTATTATGTATAAGGGCCGACGAGATCAATATTAATGGTAGACATGAATCCTAAACAACCAACAATGACAGATAATGGCATGAACATACATATCATGGGCCGACAAGGCTGTGATGACGCTATGTATAAGGTACGAGTTGACAAGCTGCTATGAGAGACTATGCAACAAAAATTAGTCGACAAGGCAATCCAAATTATACATGAGTCGACACCTGTCTATGAGCCTCTACAAGAGCATAATTGCTGCAGCATTGCCGGAACAGGGCCCCAACATACCCATATCGTCTAAAACAAAAATGCATATCAAGACTACAACAAGTCTGGAGAAGGGATCTCGCCAATAACCACTGAACTAGGCAGTCTATTGTGGTAGGGGAGCTTCGCCTACCTATATCAAGACCTGCATCACGACATGCAGCGTCCACAAATAAAAGGACATCAGTAAGAATAAAGTACTGAGTATGTAACGCAGAAAAACATAAGCAAGAACAGTAATGTAAACAAGGATAGAGAATATAGAACCTGTAACATCTGGGTACCTCTGAGGGCTACTGACACGAAATGCATGACACACACACGCACACACACACATATATATATATATATATATAAACTTTTAAAACATATGCCTCTATGGGAATCATCATTATCATATTGTACCCAGCCCTAATAGGCTCGGTAAAAATGTACCCCGCTATCATAAGGTTTGATAGAATCGTACCCGGCCACGTGAAGCTTGGTAAAAACCAACTGATCAGTGGTTGCACAATAAGTTTCGTACCCGGCCGACTATAGCGTGGCTTGGTAGAGTAAATAGATACATATATATGATACGTGCTGGAGTCATTGGAATCACATTTTGAACCTTTTGGAGTGATGTAAGGTCGGTATCCTCCGTATACGTTATTAGGATTAACTATTCATCAAGAATCTTATAAGAATCAGGAAGTACCAATAACATTGATAACATAAGAATAAGATAAGTAACATCAACATCAATCATTCCATAAGAAGGGAAATAATGTACGTACTACTAGCTTCTAACAGTGAAGTATCTTTGGAAGTTCGTTCATTACATTATGTACAATCGGAGTCGTGCAAAAGAAGGAAAGGGATAGCCTCACATACCTTGTATATACTGCCAAACCTCAAGCTATGAAAATGTCACAACTCCTTAGTCTACAATAAGAGAAATGACACTATCGTTATCGTTTAAGTATCGTAACTATTATGCATCGACCACAACCTATTTTACAATGAAACGGAAAACACCACCCCTA
The DNA here is from genome assembly GCA_002018475.1 of Nicotiana obtusifolia. Lineage (NCBI taxonomy): Eukaryota > Viridiplantae > Streptophyta > Magnoliopsida > Solanales > Solanaceae > Nicotiana > Nicotiana obtusifolia. Next base: position 80,597 of record MCJB01049306.1, read on the forward strand.
TTTATATGACTTCCCACAAGTTAACACAATCACCAAACAGCCCAAACAACATCAATAATAATCATATTGAGCCTCCCAAAATAGTCCACCAACCAACAACATTACTGACAAGCCTTTCGATATATATCTCACAAGTTCTATCTTCAACAACTTAGCCGTAACTTGGATAATACTAAATACATGTAGGGTAAGTGGTTCCTTACTTTTAAACAGAAAGAAAAATTCCAATTTGACCTTAATTGACCATGAAATATCCCTCTAATGCTGCCACAAGAACAAGGAAGCGAAGCTAGCAATCAATTAGGGTTTTTCGGCACTACAATCACTTTAGAAGTCTTGAAATCACCTAGGATTGATATTAAAACTTGAGGGAGTATTTTACAGAACATAAACAACTTAAAACAACTTTCCACACGAGCTGGAACAACACCAAAATCAGCAACAACAAGAAGAACAAGAAACTGACGAGCGCCAGGGGATTCCCGACACTTGATTTATGTTCTTTTCCATTTATTTTGGTCTTGGATCATGAAAGAACCTTGAGAGAGTGTTCTTAGGGTTCTAAGGTCTGAATATACTGAAAAAAAATGACATAAAACGGGGTTGAGGCTCGTTATATATATCTATATGTGTTAACCGCCTATGTGGTCCCCATAGAGAGCTGCTTGGCAATCTCCCGGAAACGTGAATATCTCCTAATTTTGATATCGTATCGACAAATTCAATGCGTTGGAAACTAAGATCATAGATATTTAATTTGGTGGGTAGATCAACCCCAATTCCAAGTAAATTGGGAGAAAAGTTTAATAACATTTGACCTAAAGTTTAAGTAAAATTATGAACATAAGTTGTAACAACTTTTGTCGACTTTTGTTTCATAACTCGTTTGACTTCAAGACTTATGATACGGAAATTATATGATTCAAATACCTTAAAATATGACTTCTTGGTATTATTAATCACCTCTAGATTTACCCGAAAATACGAGTTACAACATCCTTGATTCGTTTATCATCTAATACTTGTTTGCCACTCTAATACACCCTTGTATCAATTAAGACCAATAGGATTAAATTCTTATCATCTCAAAGATAATCTCTTCTCGGACCTACGTTGACTAACTTACGGCGTAATCCAACGTGTGCAAATATGGGTTGTAACACCCTCCCCCCTTAGGAACATTCGTCCTTGAATGTAAGGGTTTACGGGGAGTCTAACTTATCATGGATTCCGTCGAAAATTTCCGGCTGAGTTTCCCCTATAGAATAGACCCTAGCCAAAAGCAGTTAAACCCAACCTATGGCCTTACAAGGCTATACAAAGCATTATAGATATGCACATTACTTACATATCACCATTTTGTATTAAGAAAGAGTATTCTCAAGTTATAGCTTACCTCATAGAGACGTTTTACCTTCTAATGCGTCCTGCGTTCCCCCGGCATCCTCGTTATCTTCAATCTGGAACAGGTAAGGGTATTTAGACTTCATCACATCTTCTGCTTCCCATGTTATTTCTTCCGTATTATTATTCCTCCACAATACTTTAACGGAAGCTACATCCTTTTTTCTCAGCTTGTGGATTTGTCGATCTAATATAGCCACTGGCATTTCTTCATATGATAGATCCTTTGTAACTTGTACATCTTTGATAGGGACGGCCCTAGAAGGGTCTCCAATACATTTCCTCAACATAGATACATGGAACCGGGTGGACAAATTCCAATTCGGATGGAAATTCTAACTCATAAGCAACCTGTCCAATTCGTCAAAGAATTTTGTAAGGCCCGATATACCGCGGACTTAGTTTACCATTGTTCCCAAAACGCATAACACCCTTCATCAGCGAGATCCTCAGGAAACCCCAATCACCAGCGTCAAATTCCAGGACACGAAGTCAGACATCGGATAAGACATTTGCCTGCTTTGTGCCGTCTTTAGTCGTTCTTGTATCACTTTCACCTTCTCAATGGCTTGGTGAATCAAATCTATCCCATATAATTCTGTCTCACCGATTTCAAACCATCCAACTGGTGATCTACATCTCGTCCTATACAGTGCCTCGTTGGGGGCCATTTTAATACTGGAATGGTAGCTATTATTGTAGGCGAATTCTATGAGTGCCAGATGGTCATCCCAGTTCCCCTTGAAATCTAGAACACATGCTCGTAACATATCTTCAAAAGTCTGAATGGTACGTTCAGCCTGTCCGTCAGTCTACGAATGGAATGTCGTGCTGAGATTCACATGTGTGCCTAAACCTTCTGAAAAGACCTCTAAAAGTTAGCCATAAATTGAGCTCATTGGTCTAATATAATAGATAACGGCACACTATGAAGACTAATAATCTCCTTGATATACAACTTCGCATAATCATCAGCTGTGTAAGTTGTCTTAACTGGCCGAAAATGGGCACATTTTGTAAGTCGATCAACTATCACCCAGATGGAGTCAAACTTATGATAAGAGCGAGGTATCCAAAAATGAAGTCCATATTAATCACCTCCCATTTCCAATTCGGAATCTCTATATTCTGAATCAATCCACTAGGTTCTTGATGCTCAATCTTTACTTGTTGACAATTAGGGCACTGGGCTACAAATTCTACAATAGACTTCTTCATGTTATCCATCAATACTGCTCCTTATCATCATGATATATCTTTGTCGAGCCGGGATGGATGGAATATTTGATGAATCTCAATCATAATTTTCTCTCGCAACTCTGCCACATCAGGCGCACATAATCGGCCCTGGTACCTTAGTGCCCCATCTCCTCCGATCTCAACAGTTATAATTTTACACTGCTGAATGCTTTCTCAATCGTACTAAGGTAGTATCTTCATATTGCGTGCTTTTACCTTGGCTACCAAGGATGATTATGATGTATTTTGTACAGTAACACCTCCGTCATTAGAGTCTAACAATCTGATCTCATATTGGCTAGCTGATGAAGCTCGTTAGTCAACCCCTGTCTACCTGCCTCAATGTGTACTAAGCTTCCCATTGACTTACGACTGAGAGCGTCTGCCACAACATTGGCTTTACCAGGATGGTACAATATCTCGACATCGTAATCTTTCAGTAATTCAAGCCACCTATACTGCCTCATGTTCAACTCCTTCTTCTTGAAGATGTATTGTAAACTTTTGTGATCTGCGTAGATGTCAACATGGACACCGTATAAGTGGTGCCGCCAAATCTTCGAAGCATATATTACTGCAGCCAATTCCAAATCATGAGTCGGGCAATTAATTTCATGCTTCTTCAATTGTCTTGATGCATAAGCAATCACCTTCCCACGTTGCATCAATACGCACCCCAAACCTGTACTTGAGGCATCACAATATACCACATAACCTTTTGTTCCTTCGGGGAGAGTAAGCACTGACGCAGATGTCAATCGATTCTTTAGCTCCTGAAAACTACGTTCACAAGCGTTAGGCCACTTGAACTTGGTAGCTTTCTGTGTTAACTTAGTCAATGGTGCTAACATAGAGGAAAACCCTTCTACAAACCGCCTATAATATCCTGCTAGCCCCAGGAAGCTGCGGACTCCTGACGGTGTTGTAGGTCTTGGCCAATTCTTGACTGCATCAACCATCTGAGTGTCGACACCAATACCCTCGTCCGATATCACATGGCCAAGGAATGCTACTGAGTTTAGCCAGAATTCACATTTGGAGAGCTTAGCATATAACTTACAATCCTAAAGGGTCTGTAATACTATCCGCAAGTGGCCCGTATGTTCTGTCTCTGAACGAGAATACACCAGAATGTCATCAATGAAAACAATCATGAACACATCAAGATAGGGCCTGAATACACTATTCATGAGATCCATAAGAGCTGCTGGGGCATTTGTTAACCCGAACGACATCACCAAGAACTCAAAGGGCCCATATCTTGTCCGGAAGGCCATCTTTGGAACATCCTTCTCCTTAAACCTCACCTGATGATACCTTGAATGTAAGTCAATCTTGGAGAAATACTTGGCACCCTAGAGTTGGTCAAACAGGTCGTCAATCCTTGGAAGTGGATATTTGTTCTTTATAGTAAACTTATTCAACTGTCGATAATCGATACACATCCTTAATGACCCGTCTTTCTTCTGCACGAACAAGACTGGTGCACCCCAAGGTGAAGTGCTAGGCCTAATGAATCCCTTATCCAGCAAGTCCTTCAACTGCGCCTTCAACTCTCACAACTCTGCTAGGGCCATCCTGTATGGAGGGATAGAGGTCGGTTGAGTGTCAGGCAACACATTTATGCTAAAATCAATCTCCCTTTCAGGAGGAAGACCTGGGAGTTCATCTGGGAAAACATCTGGAAATTCATTGACCACGGGGATTAATTGTAGAGTAGACGGCTTTGCCTCCACATCCCTAACGCGAATGAGATGATAAACGTAACCTTTTGAAATCATCTTCCTTGCCTAAAGATAGGAAATAAACCTACCTTTCGGTGTAGCAATGTTCCCCTTCCATTCGATGATGGGTTCACTAGGAAACTAAAACCTAACCTTCTTCGTATGACAATCAACATTTGCATAGCATGAGGCCAACCAGTCCATTCCCATTGTCACATCGAAATCAACCATTTCTAACTCAAATAAATTTGCTGAGGTTTGACGACTACAAATCATCACTGTGCAACTTCTATATACCCTTCTAGCAATCACAGATTCTCCTATCGCAGTAGATAATGCTAGTGGTTTACTTATTAATTCAGGTTTGACGCCAAACTTATTAGCCGCAAAGGGTGTAACATATGATAATGTAGATCCCGGATCAATCAATGCATATACATCATAATAAAACACAGACAATATACCTGTAACAACATCTGGAGATGACTCGAGATCCTGTCGATCTACTAGAGCATATGTTCGATTTTGAGTACCACCCGAACTTGGCACTGCACCTTTACCTCTACCGCGACCTATCGACTGCTAAAAACCCCGTGCTGGAGGTCGAACTGATGAGGAAGAACCAGTCACAGATTCAGTCGTCTGAGCCATACCACCAACTCCTCTGTTAGGAAAATCCCGCATCATATGGCCAGGCTCTCCGAGAGAATAGCATGCATCGGAACCCCGACGGCATAGTCCAAAGTGGGCCTTGCGGCACTGATCACAATGAGGTGTTGGGGGTCTCCTCTGAACTCTGACCTAAACCAGAATAGGTAAATCGATCACACCGAGGCCTTTGAAAATGTGGAGGAGCACTAGCTACAGGTGATGCCAAACTCCTCGAAGACCGGGGCTTGATACTACCTCTGAAGTCACCAGAATACCCTGCAAATCTCGCCCTCTTAAGCTGGCCCCTATCCTGCTCCCTGTCTGCCCTTTGCTGGCTCTTAAGATCCTCTAGTGTCCGGGCATAAGCCTGAATATGGGAAATATCCACGCCCTCTACCAAGGAGGCTGTCGTGCACTCATTTATCAGATATGGTCCCAACCCATTCACGAACAGGTGCACCATATCGCTCATCTCGGCCACCATATGGGGAGCATACCTTGCTAATGAATAAAACTGCATACTATGCTCTCGCACACTCATATTACCCTGTCAAAGGTTCAAGAACTTATCCGCTCTAGCTCGTCGTATCTCAATTGGCAAATAGTGACGAAGAAAGGCCTCAAAAAATTCCTCCACACAGGTGGAAGAACGTTCAGGCCCCTAGATCTCTCCCAACTATCATACCAGAAAACTGCTAAATCCCGTAACCGATAAGAAGCTAACTCTACTACCTCCGTATCACTAGAATGCATAACCCGTAGTGTACGATGAACCTGATCAATAAAAGTCTGTGGGTCCTCCTTGGGTCCGATCTGGTAAACACTGGAGGGTCAAGATTTATAAAATCATGATCTCCCCCACTAACCGGTTTATCAGCAGCACCGGTATTTTGCCTCTGAGCGTAAGCAGCTACCAAGCTAGTCAACAACTGTACCGCACTCCGAATATCCTGGTCAATAGTGCCAGACGAAGGAACTAGAAGTGCTAGGTGCCTTCTAATATCCTCTGGAGGACAAGGAGTAGATGAGATATGAGACGACACCTCACTTTGAGGCTCACTTTGGCCTGCTCTGGCTAGAGGCGCCTGACTGGTACCCTCTTGTCACGACCCAAATTTCCCACCCTCGGGCGTCATGATGGCGCGTACTAGTTAAAGCTAGGAAGCCAGTCAATCGGACTAATTACCACGTTTCTATTTACGAATTCATTACATAACAAATGCATCAACTGAAAAGCAGTAATTCAACAAGCGAAATAAACACAAAGTTAATACTTTACACAACTATCGCTGATAAACTATCCACAACGGTCTACCCAAGATCTGGTGTCACAGTTTCACAGACTATTTAAGAGTACTACAAACAAGGTCTGAAGAACATAACAAAATGTTGTTTCTGGACTACATAGAAGAAACAGATACAAGAAATGGACAGAGGACTCCAAGATCCGCGGACGTCTGCAAAACTACGTTGGGTCAGCCTGAAAATCAGAGGCTGGAAGCTTCCTACTGTTCGTAGCCTGCGGCACTGAGATCTGCACAAAAGAGTGCAGAGTGTAGTATCAGCACAACTGACCCCATGTGCTGGTAAGTGCCTAATCCCGGCGAGGTAGTGACGAGGCTAGGACCAGACTCCAGATAACCTGTGCAATTTTAAGCATATATGTATCTACAGCAGAAGATAAAATACATAAACAATTTAAACGGGGAAAAGGAAAACATACATTGGAATAGCAGACAAATAAAACGAAACGAATCATCAATGAATAAGAAAGAAAACTGCAATTCAGCCTTTAACACAATGAAATGTAATACAATCCACCCTTTTTCCTCCAGTAACCTCTTGTTGCAGGCGTGCAACCCGTTCCCACTTACAATAACCTCTTGTGGCAGGCGTGCCACCCGCTCCCACATACATCACATACCGTGGCAGGGCGTGCCACCCGCTCCCACTTACAGTAACCTTTTGTTGCAGGCATGCAACCCGTTCCCACTTACAGTAACCTCTTGTGGCAGGCGTGCCACCCGCTCCCACTTACAGTAACCTCTTGTTGCAGGCGTGCAACCCGTTCCCACTTACAATAACCTCTTGTGGCAGGCGTGCCACCCGCTCCCACATACATCATATCTCGTGGCAGGCGTGCCACCCGCTCCCAGTTACAATATATACTGTGGTAGGCATACCACCCGCTCCCACTTATAATATATATACTGTGGTAGGCGTTGATGTGCCGGGTAATTTCGGCATATTTTGATACTACTTGCTTAGAGTTTAACTTGTTTTACGTGCAAATTCTACCGATACTTATGTAATTTTAGTGTATTTGCAGTACATCGAGTGTAAGGACCCAAAAGCACGGAAAAGAGCTCAAGAAGCCAACTGAAGACAAGAAAAGAATTCAACAGCATCGCAAATGGGAGTATGCGGTCGCAAACAGCATATGCGGACCGCATAGTTCACAAGCAAATCGCAAATAAGGACAGAACTCTGGGCACTTCTTCATGTCGAGAATGCGGTCGCATATGCGACTGCAAAACAATAATGCGAACCGCAAACTTGCACTGTGAAATCGCAAACGTAAGTAGAGTTTTTGGGTGAAAATCAGGGTGAAGAATGCGATCGCATTTCGTGATCGCATAATCAACATGCGGACCACAAAACCATAATGTGATGAAGGCAAAACTCTTGGGTCACATATGCGACAGTCGAGGAAGATTTGCGGTCCACATTTCTGTTTTACGACAGAAATGCGGTCCGCATTATTAACACCAGGGGCAAATTAGAAGCTTTTGGATTAATTACCTTCTATTTTGTAAGATGATGCCAATTACTATTCTTTCTTATTCAATGTTCAGCATGAGTAACTAAGTTTAAACGCTAAGGTTGTGAACCCTAGATAGGTACGATGTTATTGAGATTTTGATATTGAATATGATTCAACGGATGATTGATATTTATTTACTTCTTATTCTTCAAACAATTGTTAGTGGTTGCAAACATTAACGAACGCCAATTAATTCTATCTTTGCTTGGGAAAGTGGGATAGAATTTGGTAGAAGTAAATAACAAAGACTCAAGTCTTTAAACCTTGTTTAATAAAATCTCTTAGGAATAAGTGGGTTTTAATTTGGCATTAATTGATTGTTCTTAATCACAACTCTTTTGTATTTGGGAAAATCATAAAGAGGATAAATTATCCAATTATTGGAAAATATTAGGTAGTAAATTAGGTATCAATTGCATATCAAGAAAGTTGTCCGTTAGAACTATACAATATTAATATCAATAGCATTATACTACATTAAGGGGAACACAACCTTGGTTTCTTTAATTCATATTATTTACATTCACAATATTGCAATCAGTTTTCGTTTACACTTAAATTCAATACACCTTTTTATTACAATTACTTGATAGAATTACGACTTAGTTGAGTATTACACTAATTAGATAAATGTTTCACACCTATTTCCTATGGGATTCGACCCCAACCTTGTTGGGTTATTATATTTGACGCCGACCGCTTACACTATTCTTAAGGTGTAATTTGAGCGTATCAAATTTTGGCGCCGTTGCCGGGGAATACGGTTCTGAAATTACTAATTAGTGTATACTTTACTGTACGTCTACTTCTACTCTATTACACGTTGTTTGTTGTGTTTGGTGTAGATAGGGAGATATGTCAGACCATGAAGATGATGTGGAGATACAAGAGGAAGGAAATCCTTTTGCAGACATTGAGGAGTATATTGAGGATACAAACGCGATTGTACCTCGTGCTATTGGTGCTGCTACCTTCAAAGTGGAACATGGATTAATTCTGATGCTGAAAGCGGAGGGATTTTTTAGAAATTCCACTGATGATGATCCAACACAGCACCTCATAAATTTCTTAGGTGTTTGTGCGATGCATAAGCAGAATCATGTCTCCGACGATGCCTTGAGGTTGAGATGCTTTAAGTATTCTCTAGCTGGGGATGCGAGGAAATGGCCCCAGAATCTTCCTCCAAATTCTATACGTTCATGGCCTGAACTTGTCCGAGCTTTCTTATCAAAATGGTTTCCACAAAGCAAGAAATCCGAGCTCAGGGACAAGATTTTCTTCTTTAAGCAACTACCTGGCGAACAGTTACATGAAGTGGGATCGCTTCCAATTATACTTGGTGAGGTCTCCAAACCATGGTTTTCCAGATTCCATCTTGTTGGAAAATTTATACATGGGTTTGGATCCTATGAACCAATCAATAGCGAAGAATGCAGCTGCTGGATCTTTTATGGACAAAACCTTCGCTAGGGTGACTCCAATCTTGGACAAAATGGCAAAACACAACCAAGCTTGGCATTCTGAGGATTCCATAGGCGGAATTGCAATTGGCTCTCCTTCTATGAACAACTTGATCAAGAAAAATCAAGAACGAGACCAAGTGATTGCAGAACTTGCCACAAATGTCAATGTGTTGACAAAGCTTTTCACAGAAAATCAGAAGAAGAAAGTGAATATGGTTGAGAATGTGCAGCCGGTACAAAATGATAATTATGAAGAGGCAAATTATGTTAATAACTCTCAAGGAGGGTACCAAAGGCAGCATTACCAAGGTCAAGGCTCTCAAAATCAATGGAGACCAAATCCACAAGGGCAAGGTCATCATCAATGGCGAAACGACCAAAGTGGCTCTAACGAAGGAAATTGGAACAGCAATAACAATTTTTCAAATCAAAGTTCCAACCCTTATGTTCCTCCAAAGGGCCAGTATTCGAATCAAGGATCCTCTAGTGAGTCTAAATTGGAGAGCATGCTTGAAAGGATACTACAAAACCAAGAAAAGTCTGATGAGTTGGTTGGCTCTCACACTGCGGTGATTCAAAAGCTGGAATTGCAAATGAGAGATCTTTCTCAGGAGCAATATCCACAGCAAAAGGGAACACTCCCTAGTGATACGATTGCAAATCCGAAGGGAAGTGGGAGTGGCCCAACTTCCCATATCATGGCTATCACTACCAGGAGTGGTAAGATATTGCAAGGCAAGAATGAGCAAGCAGTTGATGTGGAAGAACTTGAAAAAGGAGGCGAAATTGAAGAACCCAATGCTTATGAAGTAATGAAAACTCCAGAGGTTGTGCAAATCCGAGATGAGACCCGAGAAGGGATGAAGGAAAAAGAAGAAGAAACATCAAACATTCTTCCGCTGATTCCTAGACCCCCTCCTCCTTTCCCTTAGAGACTTGCAAGAAGAGTTGACGACAACAAGTTTGAGAAGTTCTATGATATTCTCAAGCAGTTATCTGTGAATATACCGTTCTTGGAGGCTTTTCAAGAAACGCCCGGTTTTGCTAAGTATCTAAAATATTTGATCACGGAGAAGAGAACCACCAAGAATGAGGTGCTGAATATGACTCACCGGGTTAGCTCTATTATTGCTACAAATCCAATTCAGAAGAAAGAGGACCCGGGAGCATTTACTATTCCGTGCACCATTGGAGTGCGCGACTTTGCAAAGGCACTTTGTGACAATGGGGCCAGCATCAATCTAATGCCGCTTGCCATTTACAAACGAGCGGGATTAGGAATGCCAAGGCCGATGAGCATGAGGTTGCAAATGGCTGATCGTTCAATCAAGAGACCAGTTGGTATTGTGATGATGTGATCGTGAAAGTTGGGAAATTTCATATACCAGCTGATTTTGTAATTCTTGACTGTGTTGTGGACAAGGAAATCCCTATTATCTTGGGGAGACCATTCCTGGCCACTGGAAGAGCCCTTATGGATTCGGAACGTAATGAAATTAAATTCGGAGTGAACAACGAAGAAGTTACATTCCAAGCAAGTAAGGTTATGAAGCTGCCAAACGAATACGAGAGCATTTCAGTGATCGGTATTGTTGATGAAGTAGATGATGCTGTTGAAATGAAGATGGATGACCACTGCCTAGGTGAAGCATTGGCAGCTATATTGGTAAACTTCGATGGTGATGATATGGATGGCTTTATGGAATCGGTGAATGCATTAGAGGGGCGTGGTTCTTATTCGTATATGCCACCAAAGCTTTCCCTTGATTTGGAGAATAGAGCTACACCTCCTGCAAAGCCGTCCATTATTGAGCCACCACAATTAGAGCTCAAACCACTTCCTCTGCATCTGGGGTATAAATTCCTTGGCTTTAATAATACTTTACCGGTAATTGTTTCTTCGTTGTTGAATGATGTGCAGGTGGAACATTTGCTGAAAGTTTTGAAGGAACATAGACAAGCCATTGGTTGGACAATTGCGGACATTCGGGGGATCCCTGCTGGAATTTGTGAGCATAAGATTCA
>MCJB01049307.1:2962-50992 GCA_002018475.1 Nicotiana obtusifolia
CAACTTCTTCTCCTGAAAACTCATAAATTTTAGTTAATAAACAGAGTAGACGTTGAAAATTAAAATTAAATTGAGCAATTACGTACCATTTTCCTCTTTATTGTACCGAGGCTGATCGCACCTCCAGTGTGCAGGGAGCCTCCCTTCTCAGAAGCACGGGCTTTCTTTCCTTGCTCGCTCTTCTTTAAGAACTCTGCGGTTAGCCATTGCCTTTGCAAATCCTCCCATAGATGATCAAGCAACCAGGAGGGCTTCTGGTTCGACTTTCTAGCTCTGGAAAAGCAATGTGACAACCGCTTGCGAGCCTTGAGATGGAAATTAGCAGCTACATCCGCACTATAGCGGTGTTCCCATACACACTTGCTCTGTATTTCAAAAGTTAAGTATTTAGATGGAAATATCATAAATATAAATAATTGTACTGCTTAAAAGAACATTTATACCTTAAATTCATTAAAAATTTGCTCCTTGAGCGAGAATGGGAAATCACTCCAAGTCGCATAAGGGCCATCTAATAGCTTTCTGGTGGCTTGGGTGATTATCCTTGTAGTAACATTACTAGGGATGAACCTTTAATGTAATAAAAAAAGACACATTAGTATCTTAGTAAAACTGTACAAAACAATAAACGTAAAAAATAACAAATAACTCTTACCCGTCACCCTCAGGGACTATGCTGATCCTGCCATATTGATCACGATGCACCTCCTCGTCATCATCACTATCACCGTCCGAACTAGTACGTCAGAGGCATGTGTGGAAGGTGTAGGGGGGTCAGAGCTAGTGTCTCGCAGGTGAAGGCCTGTAATACATGGAGTCCCAGATGAAGATGGCTGCAAGCTCTGTGACTGCGACATAGCTGTATGGGCCGCAGGGGGACGTGTCACTGATTGCTGCGACCCGAGTGGCTGCGACCCGAGTGGCTGCGACCCGAGTGGCTGCGACCCGAGTGGCTGTGACATGGATCGATGCGGTCCATGCGATGCAGATGGCTGAGATCCACGTGGATGTGCGGCAGCTGGACTGTATGTCGGACGTACAATCCTATGGCCCTGTGATGAAAGACCTGGTGTCTGCACGAAGGTGTAGGGCTGGTGATGCTGTGGCAGCTCAGAATAACCCTGGGGTGGAGGAAAAGACGTAGGCATAGGCAATTCTGAAACGGCAGGACAAGTTGGAGTATAATCTTCTACCCTCCTCTTTGGTTTCCTAGCCTTTTCTCGACCCCGAGAACTACTAGAATCATTGTTACCTCGACCCTTTCCTGTCATCTGCATAATATAATACATATTTAGATTGAAAGATATAAAGAAAATAGCTATAAACGAGAGTTGTTAAAGAAACCAACTGTTTAAAGCTCATCGTCGTATAGTTCCTCGTTCGAGAATTCTTCTTCCTCGGTAGGAAAATCATACGCAGGAAAATCATTAATTGTCCATATTAAATTGGCACGCAAATTGAAATTCTGTTTGGTTGATATGTCATATGTTTCAACACCATCGTACTACAATTGTTTTAGCTCGTCAATCAATGGTTGCAAATATACATCAATTAAGCTTTTTGGATTACGTGGACCAGGGATAGTACAGTTCAAGAATATGTATGGACTAGTCATGCACAACTCTGGTGGTAGATTATAAGGTGTAAGAAAGACAGGCCAACATGAATAAGGTGTTGCAGAAACAGAAAATGGGGTGAAGCCATCAGCACACAAACCCAACCGAACATTCCTCGGTTCACTAGCATAATCCGGATACGTCGTATCAAAGTGCTTCCAAGCTTCTCTATCATAAGGATGACACATAACACCGGGTGGTCTTCTATTTTCAAAGTGCCATCTCATATGAGGAGCAGAGCTCATCGACGCATATAACCTCTTTAACCTAGGTATAAGAGGTAAATAATGCATCGACTTGATAGCGACCATCTTCCCGCTGGAAAGCCTCTTGAAACGAGGCTTTTCGCAGACCTGCATCATCTTTATAGTATAACATGCAACCATCTTCACAATAATCAATTCTCATTGACGAAAGTCCTAACTTAGAAACCAATCTCTTTGCCTTATAGAAATCAACAGGTAAGTCGACATCACGGTCAACTAGTTCACGCATAAGGTCAATGAAAGAGTCCATGGCTCCTTGAAAAATATTCTGGTCAGATTTCATACTTAGTAATCTAACTGCAATAGACAACTTAGAGTGCGGACTTCCGTTACGTAGTGGACGACTAGCTTCCTCTAATTGTTCATAAAAATGTTTTGCCTCATCATTAGGAGTTTGTTCAACATTTTCATTGGAATCACCCCCAAAGTGCATCCCAAAAGCATCCGAAACCATATGATGAATTCCGGAATCACTAATTGTATCTCCACCGACCTACTACTTTCACCCACAACTAGATTATGAAATATCCCATGGCTACCATCGATCTCTCCATGATTAGTCGACACAAAGTAATTTTCTATAAACTCCTTTCTATAAAGATGAACCTTAACTTCATCCGGTTTTCCAAACTTCATACAGTCGCACTTAACACAAGGGCACCTAATTACTCCTTCAATTAGGTATGGTGGAAGTGACATTGCATGTCTAATAAAGTCATCCACCCCTTCTACAAAATCCTCCCTCAATCCCCGTCGATTAGGATAATTCCTATTGTACATCCAAGTACGATGTTCCATCTATACAAATAAAACAAGAGGATTTAATTTAGTTAATTCATATTCCAATAATTTTTTAGGTAATTAATTTCATATCCTAAAATTTTAATTTTCAAACTAAAAGTTAATTCATATCTTTAAAGTTCAATTCATAAACTAAAAGTTCAATTCATATCGTAAAACTTCAATTCATACACTAAAATTTCAATTCATATCTTAAGGGTTCAATTCATAAACTAAAAGTCCAATTCGTATCCTAAAGGTTCAAGTATAATCCAATTCATAAAGAAAACTTGCGCTTTTCCATTATTCTGTAATTAAGTGCAATATTTCGTTATTAAAATTTTTCTGTTTCTTAAAAGTTAGCACATTGAGGATTGAATTTCCATTATCATTAACTGTTGGAGGAAAAGCATGTTAAAGTACATGTAAAAATTCAGCATGTAAATGTGCAAATTTCAAGCTTTGAGGTGAAAGACAGTGCACTAAAATATTATGAAAATCATTCCATACGCAGTAATTCCAGAAATTAGACCCAAAAAAAAAATTCCAGAAATTAGCAATAAAATTCATTGTACAAAGAATTGAAACACTAATTGAAACAATAAACAACAATACATCAAATATTGTAACACACACACCAAAAATAACAAAGATTGAAGGTTATAATTCTAACCTTGATTTTTTATAAGTGGAGAAGGAGTGAGAATAGGTGCGGCCGGTGTGACACTGATTGCAGCGGCGGCGGCGACGTGCAGCGGCGGCGACGACGAGCAGCGGCGGGGCGTGGTGTCGCAGGGTGGGGGAGTGGGATTGGGGTTAGAAAAATATGAAAGTTGGGAATTTTGGGCGAAATAAGGGGAAAGCCCGTTTGGTTTCTATAATTACAAAAAGCGACCAACGTTTGCGACCAACGTTGGTCGCAATTTTGGTCGCTCCAAACCTACTCTGTTCTATATAATACATGTATATATATATAAAATACTATAGTATATATATGTATATATTTATTACTACAGTATATATATATATATATATATATATATATATATATATATATATTTATTTATATATATATATGTATATATATTCGATATATATAGTATAATATAATTGTGTATATATACTAAGTGTATAATGTAGTCTATTATATAATACACTATACTATTAAGTGTATAGTATAGTGTATTATATAGTATAGTGTATTATATATCAAGGTATATATATATTATACTATAACGGTGATTCATCGTTACAACTGTATCAATACCTAAAGAACCCGTCCCTGTGTTCCGAGCGCTTCATGTTCTTATATATATATAGTAAAGTGTATCATATAATACATTATACTATACACTTAGTATATGCAATACATTTAGTATATGAATACTATACTATACTATAGCTAATATTATATCGAATATAGCTTTTATATATATATATCGAGATGTTTTAATTTATTGTTAATATATATACATGCATATGAGTACGTAGGTTATAAATCGATAAATTAAAAGTCCAAGTGTATCAATACCGAAAAAATCCGTCACTGTGTTTCGAGCGCTTCATGTTCTTATATATATATACGCACGCACGCTCTGTAGTACAACTTAACTGCATATTCATCCCTTGTATTACAAAAGCGTTAACGGCTTATATTTATATTATTTGGACAGTAAATATAAAAGTGAGTTTAATTTTGACAAAATGTTGACATGAGAGCGACCAACTTTCGTCGCAAATATATATACTTTAAAATTAGCGACCAACATTGGTCGCAAAATGCAAATCTGATTTATTTATATTTTCCAGATAAGCGACCAACGTTGGTCGCTTATCTCGCCCAAAAGTTACCCCTTATTAAGCGACCAACGTTGGTCGCTAATTTTAAACGTGGGTCCTCTTTAGCGACCAGCGTTGGTCGCTAATCTTGAAATTTCTTTGACCAAACAGGTCTGATCAGTCCGGTCAACAATTTGACGAACATTGCGACCAACTTTGATCGCTCGACCAAAGTTGGTCGCTTTTTTGGACAGACCAACATTGGTCGCTAAGTTTTGATCGCTTTTTAGCTGTTTTCTAGTAGTGGTTGCCCAACTGCATAACAGTAGAAACACTAGCTGAATTGTTAATGTTAACAATTTGAAACGTATCATCCGTTGTAGAACTGCTATTTACGTCAACAAAAGTCATTAACTCAGTGAACTTATCAGGGAAGTTAAAATTCCATTTTGAAAAAGATGCTCCTTGAGCCTTGGCCAAATTCCATATCTCATCATATTGATAAAGTCCTTCTCCCAGCTTCGGTGATGTCTTTAGCCATGTTGAAGCTAATACTTTAGGAAACATAGCATATGTGTGAAGTAAGCTAGCATCATATAGCTTGGACACCAGACTAAGTGTATGTGGACTCAAATATAGTCTATATACTCCACCCTCATCAAAGTGATCAAAGTCTAAACTGAAACTTTGAACAATAAAAACTAACTATTCTGGCAAAGATACGTCATAAAGAAATGGAGTTAAATCTTCATAATCACAACATTTGACTGCTGCAACTAATATGTCATCAATTATCCGTAAGATTTCAGAGTTATCTCCAAGGAATTGTTCATGGATGAATACTTCAGTGCTGGTCAGAGAACAAGCAATAAAGAAGTACTGCTTTGATTTAACCAGATCAAGAATTAGTCGAGTACACCAACTGATGATATAATCATTTCGATATCTAAAAAACCGAATCCAAGAATCAAAGTTAACACATAAGTACCCCCAGCTGGAAGCAAATAGAAAGCCAAATATGCAAGTTGATCCGATTCCTTAGACTCTGAAGATCGGCCATTCATTAATCTAACATACCTAGGTATGCAGGTGCAGCGTACTACCAACAAATGGTCAAGAATGTGACTAGCACCACTAATAAATTTGTCATAGAAATCATACGTTGAAGATTACCAGAAGTACTGCTAAAATAGGGAGCAGTAACTAATTAAAAAGATTTTCATTAGTTAAAATTAAAAACTTGAAATTTAAACTAATAAATTAGCTAAAATACTAAAAGCTGAAATTGCTTACCTCAGACTAGTAACTAATTTGCTTAACGTTGGACATGTGTCCTTTAGACCATCTCCAACCTTATGCACCATTTTTTGCACTATTTTGGTGCAAACACCAAAATGGCGCAAATTAACTCTAACCCATTGCACCATTTTTTGCACCAAAAAAGAATATTCCTTTTATATTCTTCTCTCTCTCTTATATTATATTATTTTCTTTTACTTAAATTTTATTTTATAATTTCAGATAAAATCCTTTATTTTCTTTTTCTTTTTCACTTATCCATCCCATGTAATTCATAATCCTTTGTTATAAATCATTAACAAAAAATTATTTTATACAATAAAATTTTAAATAATATAGATTGTAAGCAAATATTATACATTATGCATATTAATGGATAATTCAAATAAAAGTGAAATCATTGATAAAATATAATTAAATAAATACTATTACATTAAGGTACAATTTATTTTAATTTCTACATAAATATTCAACTTTCATGATTAGTACATTGCTCCCATAAATGCTCTACTAATGCATTACGAAGTGCAAAATGAGCATCTTTGTTCTTAATTTTTTTGTGTCGAGCTAATTGTTCAAATCGATAATTTTCATCTACTACCATTTCTACTGTTGGAGTTGGACCTTCCCAAGCATCTTGAATTGGTGCATCAAGATCACGCTCATCCTCGATTATCATGTTGTGCAGTATAATACATGATGTTATTATATCATGTAGCACTTCTTTTCTCCAAAATCGTGAGGGCCCTGCAATAATTGCAAAACGAGCTTGCAAAACTCCGAATGCACGTTCAACATCTTTTCGACATGATTCGTGTTTCGTCGCGAAATATTTCTTCTTTTGAGATTGTGGCTCGTGAATGGTTTGCACAATTGTAGATCATTTTGGATATATATATTGTCAGCTAAATAATATCCCACATCATATTCGTTTCCTTGAATAACATAATGGGCGGGAGGAGTGATTCCTTTAGCAAGATTGGAAAACAGAGGTGACGATTCTAAAACATTAAGATCGTTGGAATGTCGAATTAAAGTTATNTACGTCAAGTTAAAAATTTGCATCCTAGTGGTGCTTCAGATAAAGATATTGTGAGTATTTATTTTGGATAAATTTTTATACTTTATTTTATATATTTACTTACAGTTTTCCTTTAATTTTTTTTAAAAATATTGCAGATTAATCAAGCAAAATGTTTACTTATGCAAGATCCGAACTACAAAAAAGGTTTTAAATTTGATCATGTGTGGGAAATGATGAAGGATTTTGAGAAGTTTAAAGATGTCGATGTTGGAAGTAAAAAAGTTCGAAAACAAGGCTCTTCTTATATATCATCGGAGTCCGAGACTCCTAATCCTAATTCACCTCTAGTATCATCTCCTAACTTATCATCATTTTCACTAAATTTGAATGAGGATGTTGCAGGTGATTCCACATCATCACAACGACCTATTGGGGCGAAGAAAGCAAAATTGAAGAGAAAAATCGAAGAAGGTTTTTCATCTGCTGTGCAAATGGTCCAATCAGAAAATAATCAACTTGTTGAGTTGTTG
Source organism: Nicotiana obtusifolia (assembly GCA_002018475.1). NCBI lineage: Eukaryota > Viridiplantae > Streptophyta > Magnoliopsida > Solanales > Solanaceae > Nicotiana > Nicotiana obtusifolia. The sequence continues at coordinate 10,257 of MCJB01049307.1, forward strand.
GCAAAGTTAGGTGCAGACAGGCAGCGAGATTTGGAGATGAAAGATAGAGCTTTGAAACTAAGAGAATTTAAAGAAGAAAATAAAATTTTATTGTCGAATTTAGATTCTATTGGTGATCCAAATATTCGTGAATTTATTCGACAAGAACAAAAACGAATAATGGATAAAAGAAGTCAACAATTTCAACAGTCACAACCACAACAATCAACTGCCTCATACACTCCATATTTTAATAATATTGGTGGATCTGGAAACGACCTACCAGAGTACTAAATTGTTGTTATAATTTTCTAAATTATTATGTTGTTTAATGTATTTTCAATTTTAATGTATTGAACACTGTTATGTTATTGATCATTGTGTTGTTATTGAACATTGTGTTATAATTGTGTTATATATTCGAAACTATTATGTTATTGAACATTGTGTTATTTATTAACAACATATTAAATTTTATATCTGCAATTTTCATTTTTGTGATGGTTATATTTTTTAATACAATTATAACTTATAATAAAATTAACTTACAATTTTATATAAAATAATATATACGAAAATTAATTTATAAAACTTACACTCCAAAATTAAGATGTAAAATTAATATTATAAGATATTACATAAAAAATAAGTAGGTATATTAGGAATCTAAAATTATAAATTAAAATTTATAATATGTTAAATTAAAAGTGTTATATAATAAAAAAAATAATAAATTATTAATGAATAGTAATGGTGTAGATGAATAGGTATATTAGGAATCTAAATCTATAATATGTTAAATTAAAAGTGTTATATAATAATAAAATAATAATAATTATTGATGAATAGTAAAATGGTACAATGAATAGTGTTGCACCAAATTTGGTGCAACACTATTCATGCACCAAAATGGTGCACAATATAGTGCAAGATTGGAGCAACTTTGCACCATTTTTTGTACCAAAATAGCATTTGGTGCAAGAAATGGTGCAAGGTTGGAGATGCCCTTAGCGAATAAAATATAACAAAAAGATAAAGTTGCTGACTGAGAGGCTAAACTGTTAATTAAAAGGAACTTGGGCTCTGAACTTGGACTCTGCAGACTTGAGTTTCAACTATAACCAGCCCGTATCCACGACAGCCCAAAAAACACCCAATTTGACCCAAGCTGACCCTTCATTTCGCAACATCTAGTAAATATTTGGAGAAAGATTTTTTAATAGAATTTAAAGAATATTATAAAACATTTTTATATTAGTGCCCCTTCGAGGCAGAGCCAGAATTTCAAATTTATGAGTTCGGGATTCTAATCGTTTTAAGCTACTGGATTCTAAATTAATAATTTATATATATTTAATAAAAATTTTAAGACAAATACAGTATTCGAACTAAAGTTACTGGGTTCAGCTGAACCTGCTTCTGACACTCTAGCTCCGCCCCTGCATCCCTTATGTGTAGGATAATTCTTTTAAAAAAATTGTGAATTGTTATATTTTCTTATCTAGAGAACCAAACATGAAAAAGAAGGAATTAGGTTCCCTTTTGAAAATAAAGTATTATATTTTGGTACTGCAGATATTTGAGTTTAACATGATTTAGATAGTGTTGTCAGTGAAAAGATATATTTGAATCGACATAAATAATTCTAACCTTTCACTTCCACGTGATTCTCAAATCGAAGAGAAAAAATTCATCTCCTCTATTGGTTCCACACTCACTAATCTAAGGTATTTTGGACATGAAAATTGGGGACACTTGTAATAGCCGGCATATCACTAGCAGTTGAACTCGAAAGGAGTTCGTTGTAAAATTTGTCTTAGGCAAAGTTCACATCTGAATAGAAGAAAAATTAGGGGTCATAAATAGCAAATTCAAAAATTCAACTGTTAAAGTGCCTTTTGGTTACGGCTCAATACTAAATTATTATGTCCTAATAATTAAACTAGAGCAAACAATACCTTGACAGTTGGGCTTGAATGTGACAGAGTTGTACCAAAGCCAATATCTCCCCTAGTACGGCGGTGGAGTGTGTAATTTCCCTCGGGCAACTAGTCCCTGAGTTCAAAAGGGAGTTCACTATGAAACTTTTCTTGTCCACATTTGAATGAGAGTAGAAAATCAGAGGCCATAGAATCTACATTTGACCTCTACTCCTCATGTATCCTAGGTTCCATTGTAGTACATCCTCCTCAAAATATAAATACACTAATTTCATCTTGTGCTGGATAGCAACATCTCCTTCAGTAAAAGAACTGCTCCACTTTATATAGCCAAGTTCTCAAGTTTTTCCCATGAAAATTCAACTTTCGTGTAATTGGTATAGGTTATATTTGGTAATGGTACCTAGTGGGGATTGGTGATAGGGATCTGATAGTGAGGAAAAGAGATTTGCATATAAAGGGTCTGGTGATATAGAGGTGGAGAATTGTGAGAGTTGATACTGGCAGTTCTGGTTATAGGAAGAAGGGTACCTTCCTATAAGAAAATCTCTTTTAAATTACTGTGAGGAATTTGCATTCCATGGTAGGACCCTTGGTTGTATTGGGAGCTAGGCTAGTATAACCTATTCAAATTTATGTGATTAGGGAATGATTGAGTTTAGTAGATCAAATTTCTAGGAATGTGATGAGGGTTATTCTGAGGGGTCATGTTATGATTGGAAGAGATAAGGTTACTTTGGGGCAAATTTAAATTAAACTGCAATGGATTATGAGAGGGTATCTCAGCTAAATTACCTCGAGAATTCATAGCACCCCTACTAGGTAGATTTTGCTGATTTTGCATTGGTGCTTGACAGTACTGGATTTGAGAAGAACTTGTGGGGTTACTAGCAAAAGCCTGTGAATCTGATGTGTTATGTGTTACACGTACAACACTTATCAATGGAATAGTACCCCTTACACTAAACACAACGTTCGAGTTGTTCAATTGCATTTGATAGAACTGTGTGGGTTGTGTGTGCTGTAAGCAATATCCACAGGGGAAACCAGATCTCCAAACACCAAGAGAGTATTCGAAGGTGAATATAGCTCCCATTCTCCAGAAGAAGGATCCTTGCCCCTCTCTGGTCTTCTTCCTCCACGTACAGCTTTCTGAAGCTCGCATAAAACTGAGTCTTGATCTCTTAGAGCTTGTTCATATCAGGTTTCAATTTGCTCCTGTCTTTGGCTGAAGTGCGTTACATCAGTAGCTAATTTATGAAGAATATTTATCACCTCTGTTATTTCGGAAGCTATGGAAATCACATAGCCAGGAAAGAGCTCTGATACCACTATTGTAGTGGCTAGATTTGGGAACCAAAAAGAGAGAAAGCTAATGCTAAGATACTAAGCTAGGAAAAAGTTGATAATTCTCATTCATAATCCGATAATGGCTAATTACAAGGAAATATATTCTTCTCTATCATCACTACAAGGCAAAATTTCATAATCACTCTGACAGGACTTATCGAGCTAAAGCTGCTCTAACTAAGGGACTAATTTGTAAGTAGCTAGAATATATATCAAAACTTATAGAGGAGTAAAGTGTTTATATCCTAAACTAGTATCTATGCTGAACTAATAACCACTTTAATGGTCACGTACTACTCTGCAATTTGTAGGTACCATCCACCAGAGTGAGGCTCTTTTCTTCTTGCATCAGAGGTCCAAAAGATTGTATTAAAGCAAACAATATCTTGACAATTAGATATGAAATGCAATATTGCTATCTATCTATCCAAATAAATCGTTATACTAAAAGTTTCCATTCTAATTATATTTTCTTAACCTGAAAAGAAATACCAACTTGAACTTTTCGAATTTCCTTACAAGTACATATATTTGTCTTATCTCATACTTTTACCTAAATATGAAGTGCATCTGAAACATTAGGAAAGAAAAATATTTCAACATAGTATTAACTAACAAGATATAGTCAACTTGAAAACATGTTTCTCATCCGTTGGTAATCACAAACTCATAACTTTCGTTGGAAAAATAAGCAAGTTTTTGTCAAATAACGTGATACTTTTTCTTATAATAATTACTAATGAAATTTATCGATTGATAAAACTTTTGCTGGTAGTCCTTTATTAATACGATACTACATTTCCCGAAAAGAACTGATTTTTAAGCCGTGAGTAATTTGTTACGTACTAGTTCATCAACGAGTTTAGTAGATTGGTAAAATCTGTTGGTAATTGTGACTTTATAACTTGTAATGACATTACTTCTTAGGATTAATTAGAAGTTCTCTATAAGGATGATGGCGTTCTCATTTCAGATTTTACTTTGGATATATTGAATGAGTATGACTGCATGGGATATACGACAGAATCTTCGCCATTTAATCCTTCAGTCAAAGTGAAAGCTGATGAAGAACTTTAATTTCCTGTTAGATCAACCTAACTATTACAGGAAGTTAATTGGAAGATTAAAATTTCCTTACAAATATAAGACTTGACATAGCATGTAATGTACAACATATAATCAATTCATGCAGAATCTCAGAGAACCTCACTTGAAGGCTAAAAATTAATGTATTTTAAGATACTTAAAGAATATAGAATCCTACTTTTGGAGTGCTCGTCTAACAACGTAGATTGCACACTACATAAGGGGCATATTGCGACTCAAATTAGGTAGCATGCCCCGAGTCTGAAATAGTTTGACTTGAGGAATTGAATGTGCCTTTAATTTGACCTCTTCCTATTATAATCTTTTGTGACAACCAAGTTGCATTGCACAAACATTTCCTTCACTACATCTCCAGTAACGACTAATTAGCAGACATATCATAGACCCACAAACATACTTCAATTCCTTGACAAATGTATTTGGTTTAAAGTCAAAAAGACATTAAGCAATGTTTTTTGAACTGTTCGAAAACTAATTTTCAGATCACTAGTAAGCCAATCGGAGCCACATTTATTATGATGGTACTCAAAATAATTATGTGCATTATAGCTACAAAATTGAAGTGCTATATTTGCAAGAAATCTTTTATTTTAATAGTAGCACCAGGACAATGTAAGAATATACCAAGATATTTCTAAGTTCCCTTCATTCTTCTCAACCACTCGATCATTCGGCTCACATTTAAAGTATGAATCATGAACAAATTCCTATATATTTATTTATGCCCCTACCAACCCAATGCTAGCTCCTCAGAATCACTTTTTAATTTCCCCTTCTCTTCTAATTTGTCTAAAGCTCTCATACTCTTCCAGTGAAACAAAATGATGGGGCGCTCTATGCGTTTGTTATCAACTGTGTTCCTCTTGCTAATGGTTGTCTTCGCAACTGGTAAAAATTTCTATATCTTGCTCTTTCCAACTTCTTTCCAGTAATCATCACGTTCTCTTGTCGACTTACTGCTTCCGGCTAAGATATAATAGTGTATAGGGTAAAATATTATATGACGCATGCCTGACTGACTGACTGACGAAAAATAGGACACGTGGAATCCATGATAGAATGACTGAGTGTTTACCTTTGATTACGAGTAACAATTAAATTTATATGTGGTTTTAAGGATATGCGATCTGATTTAATACAATTAAAGAATAAACGAAAATAAAGATTAAATTCAATGAACAAGGAAAAAGCAAACCGCCAATATTGAATAATCTTCCTGTGCTAGAAGTTTTTTGAAATAAAATATGAAGCAGATAAATGAACGAAGAAGACTATAGCTTTTGTATGTTGATTGTATATCGTGTCCCTTTTACAAATGAGGCTGTCTGTTTATATAGGAAAGGTGAAGAATTCTATATAAGGTAAAAATCTCATTTACAAGGTAAGATATTCCTAGAATTAATGGATTCAACGTTTTTATTGATTTGAGCCGCGATTCCCACCGAGATGCTTGTATATTACAAGATTTCTGGTCCTTCAGTTATGCAAATCTGATAACTTTACCATGGGATGTTTTATCCTGATCGGCCTCGACGATCTCACCTCGAGTACCTTGGCTTCAAGCCTCGTTCCGATGACATCTGGTCTCGGGCTTCTTATACTCGATATTCCGGTCTTCGACCTCTCGGTTGACGACTTCAATCGACGTTGGTCATCGAATCTCAAAACCGGTATTTCCTATGCAAGCGATCGGGTTCGACCCCATACACTGAGGACTGAACGCAACCACTGCGCTTGTGACAGGAACAAGTAACGTTCACAAAAGTATAGTATATGCTTTGCGCCCGGTAGCATTTACTAAGGAATATTCTACGGCATTAAGAGCGATGGTCCATTAAAGAGAATTTGACATTTATGCTCAACGTTACATCTTCATCAATGACCCTCATAAATGGCATTAAAGGAGGGCATGATCCTAGGACCTTTTCCCCTAGGCATAGGTACAAATAGTGAACTCAATTACCATTTGTAAAGGACACGAACTTTCTGGCAAGAACATATACTATATTCTATACAAAGCTTTATACAATATCACTTTTTTGCTTTTAGATCTCATCATCGCTGTGTTCGGAAACCGTGTTCACGGAATCATTATATTTGCTATCTCATCTACATTCTAAGGCTAAGTATTGTGTATTTCTTCAATTATTATATTATTTCAGGATCAAATTAGTTCACTTGTCTAGAAACCACTTATAAATTCAAGTGTACCATTTTACGGGTAACCAGTTTGGCGCCCACCGTGGAACCTAGACAGTCGTGCAATTAAATTGATCCTTGACTTTTTTACTAACAATTTTTTGACTATTTTGTCTTAGAAAAAATCACAAAAAATGACAGATAACACTGTTAACGATGCACGCAACCCTGAAATTCGAGGGGATCAGCCTCATCTCGAGGACTCGATCAATGACACCCGCAATGAGAGAAATGATGCCACGCTGGTGCATGACCAACGGTACCCTCGATAGGTTCGGAAGAAAACCTCCGATGATGCTGACGAGGAACAAGTAGCGGATGCTGTGAGGATCCTGCAAGAGCAACACACGGTAGGATCAGGTTATGACGGAACTAAAGCAGGCGCTATCAGGTGCTTCGAATAATGCAAACAGGCGCGACCCGGTTCCTCGTGTTGTTCCCGCAGACCAAACAACGCAGAGAGTCGACAACAACACTCCCAGGGGTGAAGTTGGCTCTGATGGGGTTGGGAGAAGCAGATCAAGTCTTAACAACGAGAACGATTCATTCAAAGATGAGCTACGGTTCATAAGGGAAGTAACACTCGCATAGATCAAATCCCGGGTGCACCACCAGTATGAAAGGCCCAAACTCGAAGAAGTATGTTCAATTACCGTACAAGCCAAGTGTGGTACCAGAACTAACCCCGAAGCATTTCAAAATGCCTGAAGTTCCAAAGTATGATGGAACTTCAAACCCACAAGAACATATTGCCACCTACACAACGGTGGTGAAAGGAAATGATCTAGCTCCTCAGGAAATTGAATCTCTGTTGCTAAAGAAATTTGGCGAAACTCTCATGAGGGGAGCCTTAACGTGGTATTCATAACTGCCCTATCATTCTATAGATTCCTTTGAGATGCTCGCGGATTCTTTCAATAAAGCTCACGCCTGGGCCAGAAAGGTGCAAGCCCGGAAGACCGACATACTTAGAATCGCACAAGGAGAATTTGAATTATTGTGACAGTTTGTTACCCGATTCCAGAAAGAAAGAATGTTGCTCCCGGCCGTCCCGGATGAGTGGGCAGCTGATGCATTCACCAAAGGATTGAAACCGAAAAGTTCAAACGCTTCCGCGAAGATGAAGGAGAGCCTGCTTGAGTTTTAAGCAACAACCTGGGTAAATGTTCACAATCGGTACGAGTCAAAGATAAGGATCAAAGATGACCAGGTCGATTCTACATCACCGGCCAAAGGACGTGAGAAGAACAGAGAAAAATCAAAGGTTGACTACGACACGGATAGGCGGACTCGATGGGTCGGTTTTTACGTTACAAGCGTACCGAAGGCCGTTGCAGAAATTTTTGAGCAGCAAACAAGTTCACCGCTGATAGAGGGACTGATCATGGTCGAAATAATATATCACTTCAATATAAACAAACATCGGGGCCTCGAGACCTTTCTTACCCCAGGTTGTCAGAATATAACTTCAACGTCAGTATAGTGGAACTGGTGTCAGCCATGAGGAACATTAAAGAAGCATGATTCCCGAGACCTATGAGGTCCGACTCCAGCTAGAGGGATTCTAATTTATGGTGCGAATACCACGGGATGAACGGTCACTGGACAGGGAACTGCCGGCATCTTCGGGAGGAGGTAGCAACGCTATTGAAGAATGGTCATCTCCGAGAATTCTTGAGTGATCGAGCTAAAAGCAATTACGGTCGCAACAGACAACGTTGGAATATTCGAAGGTAGGAGAAGAAGCCCCACGCCAGATGATCAACATGATCTTTGGGGGAAATAAAATTAACGGGGTCACCTTTTCGGCGGCAAAGAAGACTAAAGTATCGATAACTCACTGCAAAAGACTCCGGGAGGACGATATCACCTTCACGGAAGAAGACGCAGATAGATTGCTTTTACCACACAATGGTGCACCTGTAATCTCTTTAATGTGTTAGATTTTAAAATTAAGCGCGTTCTAGTAGATCTAGAAAGTTCGGCTAATATCATATAATGGAGAGTAGTGGAACAAGCTAAACTCCCAGGAAGCATTATTCCGGCAAGGAAACTCCTCGCCGGATTCAACCTTGCGAGCGTGACGACCCGGGGAGAGATCTTGCTGCTTACGAACGCTGAAGGAGTAATGAGAACAACTCTCTTCAAAGTAGTTGATGGTGACACAGAATACAACATCATCTTGGGAAGGCCATGGCTACACGAGATGAAAGTTGTACCTTTGACGTATCACCAATTGCTGAAGTTTCCAACGCCCAAAAGAATCAAGCAGATAAGAGGTGACCAACTGGCAACGAGGGAGATGAATGCAATCTCAGTTTCCAGTAGCGAAGGGATCGGAGTCCGAAACTGTCGTACAACTGATGGGCTCAGTCCTTGATACAGATGGTTATTACGAGGTGAATTCGGCTAGTCTGGTCTGGGACTGGAGGAACAAAATAATCAACTACCTCGAGCACGGAAAGTTTCCCGACGATCCCAAAGCATCACGGGCATTACGCACCAAAGCTCCACGTTATAGCTTCATGAAAGGCCAATTTGTATAGAAAATTTTTCCAAGGCCCACTGGCCCGGTGTTTAGGATCGTCAGAAGCTGACTATGTCATGAGAGAAATCCACGAAGGGATATGTGGCAATCTCTCAGGCACAGAGTCTTTGGTGCTGAAATTGGTATGGGCAGGATATTACTGGCCTCGCACGGAATAAGATGCCAAAGATTTCGTATGAAAATGTGATAAGTGTCAACGCTATGCATCATAGTACATCACCGGTTGAACCCTTACATTCGGTTATGTCCCCACGGCCGTTCATGAAATGGGGAATGGACATCGTGGAACAGCTCCCACCGGCCCCCGGAAAGGTAAGATTTCTTTTAATTTTGACTGATTATTTTTCTAAATGGGTGGAAGAAGGTTCTTATTAGAAGATCGGAGAACGCGAAGTGGTCGATTTCCTGTGGGAAATTTTTTTTGCAGATTCGGAACACCGAAAGAGATAGCATGCGGCAATGGGCCACAATTTATCAGTGCAAAAGTTACAAAGTTTCTCGAAGACTTGAAAATAAAGAGAATCACATCTTCGCCTTATCATCCGAGCGCAAATGGTCAAGCGGAGTCGACAAACAAAGTGATCATTCAAAACCTCAAGACAAGGTTGGAAGCAGCGAAAGTTAAATGGCCCGAAGAGTTGCCCGGAGTTCTATGGGCCTACAAAACAATGGCCAAATCAAGTACAGAAGAAACTCCTTTTTCCCTCGTGTACGGTGCTGAAGCCCTAATCCCGGTTGAAGTGGGCAAACCCACTTGAAGATATTCTCAGACAAACGAAAAATCAAATGACGAAGCAATGCTAATCAACTTAGAAATGCTCGAGGGACGCAGGGACTTGCCGCATGTAGGAATGGCAGCTCAAAAGCAGAGGTTGGAGCGATATTATAATCGGAGAGCCAACTTCCATTTTTTCAAAGTAGGAGACTTGGTTCTAAGGAAGTAACACAAAATACCCAGGAGCTCAACACGTGAAAGCTAGGTCAAACGTGAGAAGTTCCTTAGTTTTCAACTGTCACTGGGAAAGGTTCATACGAGTTGGAGAACTAGAATGGGGACAAGTTGCCCAACAACTGAAACGTGGCACACCTCAAAAGATATTATTGCTGATGAACAACACTCAAACAGAAAGTCTGTGCTGCACTCTTTTTCCCTTCATTAAGTTTTTGTCCCAATTGGGTTTTTCTGGCAAGGTTTTCAATGAGGCAACGACAGAAATCATACTACGAAGATAGCAGCAATAAGACCTTTGATAGCAAGGCAAACAAACAAACTTCCACTCGAGGACAATTAGGTAATCTTTGGTTCGATAGCAAATTTCCACCGGGAAGTTAAGTTTGCCACTGAACAGGGGTTATCCGACCGTTGACGGGCACAAACCGCCAGGGGACTATTAGGAATTATTTCGCTCAATAGCATGGATTTCTAAGGGGAAACGAGATATGTTGCCGAGTGAAGGATTACCTAGCAATTCACTGGTGGGATCTTCGAAGTTACAAGACTCCCAGTGTTCCAATTCGCGTTCCTCGCATTCAAACACTGGGGTGGGGGGAATGATATGAGGATACGACAACAATGACTATCACGTCAACCGAAAACGAAAATCTGGGAACAAAATGCATCATCAGGACCGGGGACTGGCGCAGCCAGCCCCGTAGAAACAAGTTGTACAAGTTAGCCACAAGTAATCGCAATTTCTTTTCTGCATAGCAAAATGCTTATGTAATTCTTACGATAGAAGGAATAAAATAAAATTCTTTACTTTTATCTTGTTTCTTGTATGAACAATGAGCTGAATTTGTCATTTGAAAGTTAAACAAGTACTTCAAATGTTAGTGCCGTAATGAACATGAGACGTCCTCTTTAAGAGCACCGTAAACATAAGAGGGCCCTCTCTTATAAAAACCCTCACGTTAAAGGGTTGGTTCCGGAAGAATCAATGCCTGGAATCCAAAATGCCATCGGGAAAAAATATACCCGGATCCAAAAATCAAACTTGCACAAATATTCATAGAAACCCTCACGTAAAAGGTAAACTTGCGCGAATATTCATAGAAACCTTCATGTAAAAGGAAAACTTGCGCAAAAATTCATAAAAACCCTCACGTAAAAGAAATAATACTCGGAACCAAAATGGTTCGAAGAAAAGGCATCCAAGACTACGCATAGTAAAGCGCGAATTAAACAACATGCGCGGAATACTTGGGCAAATGCAAAAGTTAAAAGCTTCAATGGATATTCAAATGAAAGTAAGACTCAAACGATATTTGAACAAAAAGTATGTTTTTATTCATAAGAACGGGCCAAAACATTAAAAGTACAAAATGAGAAAAGAAAGGAAGAGCTAAACTGCAACGCATCCGGGACCAGGAGGAAGAGAAGTATCATTGCCGGGAAGAGTAGGTGGTTCCGCCAATGGCTCAACACTTTCCCCAGTTTAATCTTCAGCCTCATCGCCTTCCGATCCTTCTTTCGGAACCAGAATTAGAAGAACCTGGAGCATCAGACTGCGCCAGGATTCCATTTTTTTCAGCCAAATCAAGCTCTCGGGCCTTAGCTATTTCGGCATCAACATCAATGATACCAGCTTTGGCCTCTTCCAAGGTTTTTCTCCTCATGCTATACAGGGAATAAGATTTTTCAACAATAAGGGAAGCAGCTCGGCGCTTAAGTTCTTCTTTAAGTCGAGTAACCTCGGCGAAAAGGTTTTCCCGCGCGGATCTAGCAGATTTGAGGCTGGCGTCAAGCTCGCAGACAGTTGAACTAAAAAACCTATTATGCTCAATAATTTTCCTATACTTCTCTTCTAGCTGGGCATGTATTACCTCCACGGCAGCAAGCTCCTCACTTTTGGAAGTCAAGGCTGCCTCCAAATTAATCACTCTTTCAGCGGAGACAGCCTCACGGTAGGTTGCAGCAAGAACGACGTTCTGGACATTTGCCCATTTGGCCTTGGACTTATCAAATTTAACCCTTAGCAGCCTAATTTTTTGGCTAAGGGTTACCACTTCTTGCTCGCTTTGCTGCAGATAAGCCTCCAAAACAGCGGCCTCAATAGCTCTGGTTTCCAGTTTCGAGAGGCGGAGAACAGTCTGGTCATGTTCCGCCAAAAGTTGATCCCGTTCAGAAGTAAGTTCTTCCTTCTCACGAATCAATCTTTGAAGGCCCTCAGAAGCAAGAAAGTTGGCCTACAAAACAAGAAGAAGTAAAACTTAGAATATGCTCATACTAAAGTAAAAGAAGTAACAAAGGAAGAAAAGAATGTACGTTGTGGCATTGTGCATGGCATTGTTCAACAAGCACTTTTACGAGAGTGCCTGAATCTTTTCCCAGTCCTTTTCTGAAGTCAAAGGCTTCAGATAATTAGCAAGCTCCACCGGCCGAGATAGTAAGTTACATCAGGTAGAGACCGAAAGAGTAACGTTCCTCCTCCTTTGTGGATCTTCAAAAGGAGCAGCATAATTTTACCTCAAATTCCCATGAACTGGGAACTGTGGAAGAGGAACACCTTCTTCACGGTCGGATGCGGCCGATGGAGGTGATGTAGCAACTGCTGGTGGAAGAGTGGATGAAGATGGAAGTGATGTAGCAGTTGCTGGTGTTGGTGAAGGTGGAGATGAAGCTGATGGAGTTGAAGAGTGAGAAGCAGCTGTATCAAATGCAGTGCTGGTTGTTGGATGCTCGCCAACCAAAGATGGCAAGGACCCATGCTCAGTCCCGCAGTACTGGGCACAACAATTGGGGCTCGAAAACGGGAATTGACATTATCTACCAAATCAAACTCTCCCCAAACTGCTGAGACGTCGCCTTCAGTTGGTGCAATTATCTCACCAGGTCGAGCATCCTGTTGAGATGATGAGGATTGTCACCTTCTATGTAAAGAAGCTCCCTCATCACCAGCTTCTTCATCATCATCGATCATCACAGTGTCTATGATCGGCCCGGAAAAAGGACCAGTCATCATCCCGGAGATGACTTGGGGGCAGCAATCTTTGCCCTTTTATCTTTTCCCCGACCGCGGAGGAACGTCTTCTCTTTGTTTGTTTATCCTCCGACTGGGGACTCCATAAAGAAATATCTGCACACGAAACAGGCCGGAGATGCCTGTTCGAGTAAGTGCTTCCTGAAGCAGCCTCGTTGCATCAGCAGGATCAGCCAGAACGTCCTCCTCAGGTACAGCAACGGATCCCACAGGTAGACCTAATTCCATGAACAAAGTCAGAAGGATTCAACCAAATTCTTCATATGCAAAAATAAAAGCAAGGTAAATTAGAGTTACTATGATTTTTGGCCTTCCACCCGTATTTAAGAGCCAGTTCTTTCTACGAACGAGTTTTGGGCGTTGTGACATCTAAAATCTTCTGAACCTACCGGTTCAAACCTTTCACAACTGGTGGGAGCCATCGAATTGCTGAAACATGCGAAGGGTGAAGAGATGATACGGCCATAGAAGAATATCTAGTAAGAGGAATATTATACAAAGAACTTACGAGTGCAGTTCCAAGCAACCGGAAAGGATGAAGCCGTTATTAGAATAATGTCGTTGTTGGCCACTGCAACGAACCGTTTCATCCACCCACGGTCATTGTCATCATCCATGCTAGACAACAAAGCATGATAGCCACGTTTGCAAAGGTTTATCATTCCCCCGCGGAAGATTTTGTGGGAATAGAGATTCATCACATGAGCTAAGGTTATCTCCTCTCTAGTTTCTTGGCACAAGCGTCGGAGGCAGGCGATCGTCCTCCACACTGAAGGACTTACCTGTGCCAAACATACCTGGTACCGAAGGCAAAACTCTGCAATCACGGAATCAAGCTCTCCGCTCAAAGAAAACGCACCCAAAGTAAAGGGACGTGAAAAAGTATGTAAAACCTTCCTTGGGAAGGGTCACTCACTTTGATAAATCAGGAGCGATGATTTCCATCTCATTGCAGTGGCTATCCTCCTTCACAGCAGGAATGCTGGAAGGACGAATGGAAGAAGGATACCTACTAATAGCTCATGTACAAGGGTTAGTAGTAGGAAACTTCTCTTCAAAATTCTTCGAAGTACTAAGCCTTCTTGGGATGATGGAATCCACCGTTAGAGGAACAGAATCCTCGGTTTTGTTTTTATTCTTTGTAGAACCACCACATTTGGAGGAAGAAGCCATTAGAAAAGAAGAAGGTAAAGAGTTTGTGTTTGAAGGAAGTTAGAAAAAGGATGGAAAACAAGGATGCAAATAAGCTCAAGCAATTATGAAACGCAAAGGAAAAGAAAGTTGCATATAAGTAAAATTTTGGCGGCTAAATTTATGGCCATAATTATCTCGATAATCGGCAAAACCGGTGCTGAATCATGGGATGATGCGTGTTCGGGGCATTAAATATGGAGACACGTGCGTCTAATCAACTGTTAGAGACCTTCAGAGGGGATTATAGTAATTTCAGCCAAAAAGGTGTTTCTACCAACTTTCTGGACACAAAATTATGTCACCGGAAAGCAGGGGGACTATTTGTATAGGGTAAAATATGATATGACGCGTGGCTGACTAAAAGGAGGATACGTGAAAACCATAGTAGAATGGCTGAGAGCCGAACGCAGCCACTGCGCCTGTCACCGGAACGGGTAACGTTCATAAAAGTGTATTAAATGCTCTGCGCCCGATAGCATTTACTAAGGAATATTCTATGGCATTAAGAGCGACGATCCGTTACAGAGAATTTGACATTTATACTCAACGTTACATCTTCATCAATGACCCTCATAGTTGGCATGAAAGGACGGCATGATCCTAAGACATTTTTCCCTAGGGATAGCTATAAATAGTGAGCTCAATTACCATTGTAAAGGGCACGAATTTTTTGGCAAGAACATATACTATATTCTATACAAAACTTTATACAATTTCACTTTCTTGCTTTTAGATCTCACCATCGCTGTGTTTGGAAACCGTGTTCACGGAATCATCATCTTTGCTATCTCATCCACATTCTAAGGCTAAGTATTGTGTATTTCTTCAATTATTATATTATTTTAGGATCAAATTAGTTCACTTGTCTAGAAACTACGTATAAATTCAACTGTACCGTTTTAGGGGTAAACAAATAGCTGCACTTGTTGTTTTTGGCTCAAATACACATAGAGGCGGATCCAGGATTTCAATGATCATATGCGTTCTGGATTTTTAAACGATGATTTCAATATTAATAACTGAGTTCTAAATTTAATGTGTACATATTTAATGAATTTATTAACAGCAAATACACAAGAACAAAAGCAATTAGGTGCCGTCGAATCTACAGTCGGACTTCTGCTCTGCCCCTACACACACCAACTTTCTTTATATATTTAAATCAACTATTAAAAGTATATATTTGTGTGAGGGTTTTGAATCACGTGTGATAAAAGAGTACCAAGCTAGTGCAATACTAACATTCTAATCCTCACTGGCCTGAAATAATAAAGGATCACCTTTACTTAACTAAATTGGCATTTTTCTGATTTTTTACTTACCGAAGGTTTTTAATGTGCTTAGATAGTTTGATGAACCGATCTATTCATTATTTTGGTGATTGTGTTTGATGTGTAAAAAAGAAGAGATGAGACCAGTAATGGTGGCAGAGGCAAGGAACTGCGAGTCGCAAAGCCAACGGTTTAAATTAAGGAGTGTGTGTAAGTAACAGAAACTGTGCTTCTGTTTGCAATACACAGGGCTTCCCTGATGGAAAATGCAAAGGGTTACGTCGCCGATGCTTTTGTCTCAGAAACTGTTAATCTCTCTGCTAAGTGGAGCAGTTAACCATGTATAAGAATAACTTGCAATTACATATATACCACCATAGCTACTGTCTTGTTATCGTCGAAGAGCTTTTTAGTACATTTTTTTTTATTTTTTATAAGGAACTAGAAATGTATGATGTTAAATAAGGAAAATCAGATGGGTGCCTGACATGCTGTTTCATTTGGGCAGTTTTCCTCTTCCAATCCTATGGTTTGTTCTTCTTGGCTCATTTTGTCTGACTTTTAATGTGAGAACGTATAAAGTGTTGAGTTTGTCGATTTCTCTGCTCGGTCGTCTTATTGCTTTGTTTTTTTTGCTATTGTTACTGTTTTTATTTTCAGTAGTCTCAACATAGCTTTTCTACTTCTGTTTTTCTTTTTCAAACCTTTTGAAAATAGATTTTTCTTGAGCCGAAACTCTTTCAAAAAAAACCTCTCTACCTCCACAAGATAGGAATAAAATTTGCGTACACACTACGCTACCGAAATTCCATACTTTGGAAATACACTAGGCAATGTTGTTGAGTTTGTCGATTTCAAGACGAATTTATCCCTTGGGCTACGACCCATTGAGTCCTAAAGCATGTAGCATGTCAACTTATACTCTCTTTTATCACTTTATTTTTCTCTCTTTCTAAGGTAAAATTTGTCTAGTCATATGCACTTGTTCTTTGAAAGCTTACTAATTTTCGAAACCTGTCAGTCTCGTTCCCTGACTTCGCTCTTATAAACCATTCTTCCGTCATGGACGTCACAACTTTCAACATCACTGGGATGCATAAATGAGAAAGGGGTATGAATTAAGATGTCATGCTATAAGCTCATGTAGAATTTAAGGTTAGTAGTTTAGAACAGAGTTACGTAAGAAATACATGTACATTGTTTTATTTTTATATACATCAAGTTAAGGATAGTGAACTCACCAGAACACACTGTTATTGTCACGATCCTAACCCCGAACCCGATCGTGATGGCGCCTCTCGTGAAGACAACGCCAGCCAATTTAACCAAAATCTCATTTTAAGCAGTTAATTAACATGAAAATAATATAAGCATGATTTAATAGCAATAATTCGCGAAAATATAGCTAAACATAATAGAAACCATCCCGACACAGCCCAAACCGGGGTGTCACAAGTCATGAGCAACTATGGATCCTGATACAACTCTACTAAATACAATTTCTGGCACAACAGTTTAAAGAACATAGAAACAATAAGATAAGGAGATACGGGGCTGCGGACGCCAACAACTACCTCGTAGTCCCTGAATCACCGCCTGGACGGGAGGAGTCAGCACTCTGAAGCGGAACCAACAACGCCTGAATCTGCACACATGGTGCAGGGAGTAATGTGAGTACTCCGACCCAGTGAGTAATAAATATAAATAATGAGTGAAAGTAAGAAAACACGTAAAGCACAAGACATTCTATAATGAAGCAGTAAAACATCATTTGAAAACAGTAGAAATCAAGTAAAATCTCCTTTCAACAGGTAAAACATTAATTTTTCAGGTAAATAAGGTGAAGTTAAAAAAAAAAAAAAGATCGCCCCTCGGGCTCAGTATCAACAAATTCGCCCCCTCGGGCAATATCGCAGAACAGTACCAGCCCCTCGGGATCAAATCTCAGAACAATACCAGCCCCTCGGGCTATCACATGGAACAGTATCAGCCCCTCGGGCTATCACATAGTACAATATCAGCCCCTCGGGCTATTATCTCACATCACAATGGATACCCACGCTCACTGGGGGTGTACAGACTCTGAGAGGGGCCACTTACGATCCAAGCGCAATATCAAGCCACCTCGTGGCATAAATCTAGGCCCTCGGCCTCATATCAGTCACAAGCCACCTCGTGGCATACAAAGTATCTCAGGCCCTCGGCCTCATATCACTCAGTATATCCTCACATCTAGCCCTCAGCCGCACTCAGTCAGAAAATCATCACAAGCTCCTCGGGCATAGTAAAACAATAATTCTCAGCCCAAAAATATCATTAAAATATTATTTAAGTCTCAAAACTGAGTAAAAGTTGCTGAGTTGTAAAACAGTGGAAAACAGCATGACTGAATTCAAGTAATAAGTCAAAATAGTGAGAAAACAGTGATAAAAATCCCCGAAGGGTTCAAATAATTGGCACGAAGCCCAAATATGGCAATCAGCCCAAATCATGATGATAACAAATAAGTTTCAGTTAAATACGCGGTAAAAATCATCAATCAGGACGGACCAAGTCACAATCCCCAGTAGTAAACGACCCCACGCTCATCATCGAGCGTGTATCTCACCTTAATATAGCACTACGATGTACAATCCGGGTTTTCAAACCCTCAGAACATCATTTACAATCACTACTCACCTCGAACCGGCTAAATCCCTAGCCCGTGACGCCTTTGCCCCTCGAATTAGCCTCCACACGCGTCGAATCTATCCAAAATTAGAACAGATACGTTACAATATGCTGAGGGGACAAAGCCCAAGCGAAAACAATCGAAAAATACCAAAAATTTCGAAATTAGCAAAACCCGAGCCCCGGGCCCACTTCTCGAAGCTCAGAAATTTTCACATCAACGAGCTCCTTATCTCCCAACGAGTTCATACATATCAAAAGTTCACAAATTCGACCCCAAATGGTCCTCTAAATACCCAATTAGAATTTCAAAATTCCAAGCCCTATTTCTTCCATTTTTAGCAAGACTTCAATGATTTTCTAGGTGGATTTCACAATATAAACGAGTTTTAGGTCCGAAATTCTTACCTCCAATTGATTCTCCTTGAATCCCTCGTTAATTTCCTTCAAGAACCTCCAAAAATGAGCAACTATGGGTGAAAATATACCCAAAATCGCGGACAAGAAGACTTAAAAAATATTCTGCCTAGGCTTCATCGAATTGTACCTTGCGCTGTGCAGGTTGTACATCCTCTTACCATTTTTCCTTGCTGTACCCCTTCTGTTAAAACACTCATAACCCCTTGTGGAAATATCCAAATGATCAACGGTATGAAGATTTAGAAACTAGACTCGAAGATCTTTCATTTGATAGGTTGTACACTATATAACTATTCCGAGATATGAGCTTCTAAAGTGCATCAGAAAATTCTGTCGAAATTGCTCTACCAGCCAACTTCCATCAATCATAACTTTCTCACAGAATATCCAAATCATGAATGGTTTAACTTTCTGGAAACTAGAATACAAGGGCTATAACTTTCATGTGTTGTAATTTTTCTGATTCCTTATATATTACAAGATATGAGCTTCCAAACTGAACTACTCGTACCAGAAATTTTCTGGTGCACAGCTGAGCTAAGAAAAAATCTGCAATTTTTTCAAAGATGAAATAGTCCGTTTAACCACCCAAAACTCACCCGAGGCCACTGGGACCTCAACCAAATATGCCAACATATCCTATAATATCATTCAAACTTTTTCCAACCTTCGGAACACTCAAAACAACATCACAACACCAAATACGCGTCGGATTCAAGCCTATGAATTTCAAAATTTTCTAAATTACTCTTTTAATCAAAAACCCAACCAAACCACGTCCGAATGACATGAAATTTTGCACACACATCCCAAATGACATAACGAAGCTGCAGCAACTCTCGAAATTCTATTCCGACCCTTGGATCAAAATCTCGCCTAACAACCGGAGATCGCCAAAATACTAACTCCACCAATTCAAGCCTAATTCTACACCGGACCTCCAAAACTAATTCTGATCACACTCCTAAGTCATAAATCACCTCCTGAAGCTAACCGAACCATCGGAACTCACATCCGAGCCCTCTAACTCATAAGTCAACATCCGGTTGACTTTTCCAACTTAAACCTTCTTAAAAGAGACTAAGTGTCTCATTTCTTACCAAATCCACTCCGAACGCAAACTACTCAACTCGATCACATAAAACACGGACAAAGAAGCATAATGAAGCAGAAATGGGGGAAACAGAGTGATAACTCATGAGACAACTGGCCGGGTCGTCACAGTTATTCTCTAGATCTTCCCAAGGAGAGGAAACTCATATCAATAATGTCGCAAAACGAATTTGGTTCCCGAGTTTTGTGCGATTAATTTCTATGAAATGATGATGAAAGAGTTTCAAGTGTTATGTCCATAAAGAGGCAAATTTAAAAATAAAAAAGATAAAGAACATCAAATTTTAACGTGGAAAACCCTTTAAATCGAAGGTAAAAACTACGGGACCACAAAGATCCAAAGAGCTCCACTATAACAGTAAGACGGTTACAAAATTTTTCCAAATTGACTACACAACAAATGTCAAATACGGAGCAACAATGGCAACAAGAGGCAACAACAAATTAATTGAAGAAAGAGTTGTAGTCACAAAATCGGAGCTGTTGTTCGGGACTCGAAATCGGATGCTACAGGCCTCCAAATCCGATCTCCCCCATCCAAATCAAAGACCAAGATGTCAGGAACACTCAGTCAAAATTTCAGCCCGATTCAACGGTGAACGAATCGGAAAACGTGATTGGAGCTGGTTGGTTAGAACAAAATCTGCAGCAAAATGAACACTTTTTCTTCTCTCTTCTCTCTTGACGGAAGCTCTATAAAAAATTACTCTTATGTCGTAATGTCTTTCAAAGACTTTACTAATGAGCATAGAACAATTCTCTAGGGTTGCTCTATTTATAGATAATGAGTGGTGCTTTTTCTTAACGCCAAAACTAACTCCGAATAGGAATAAATATCGAATCCAATTCCAAATAGGAATGAAAATCAAAACAGAATAGGATTAGGCCATTGGACCTTAAATAGACAACATGGGCATGATCCCAATAAACCCCCCTCTACCCAAGGGGCCAGATATGTCTTCAAGCAGAGGAACTATTGACAGGCTTCATGCCTGCTAATTTTCTGCAACACTCATGCTTATTTGCATGCTTAACTATGAAATTCTCAGACTGCTCCATATAAATCTCCCCATGTAAATCACCATGAAGAAAAATAGTCTTTATATCTATCTGCTTAACCTATAAATCTAGACTCACGGCAAAGCCTAGAACCACATGAATAAAAGACATGTTCACAACAAGGGAGAAAATTAAGTTAAATTCCCTTCTTCTGGCTAAAACCTTTAACAAATAACCTCGTCTTGTACCTAGGCACAAAGGTATGTTGATCGTGCTTTACTCTGAATATCCATTTGTTTGATAAAGCTCTCTTACCTTTCGATAATTTTACTAACTTATGTGTGCCATTCTCATGGAGTGACTTCATCTCATCTTCCATAGCTTCTCTCCGTTGATCTTTGTGAGTAACTTGCATAGCTTCATCATAACTCTCAGGTTCTCCCATGTTAGTCAAAAGTACATACTCATTAGGAGGATAGCGCATGAATTTTTGCTTCTCCCTTGTAGATCTTCTAAGAGAGTTTTCAGGAGCATTTGAAGTAGTTACCTGAGCATTAGTTGGTTGTTGATCAACCTCAACTTCATCAACTGGAGCATCCAAAATATCTATACCATGATGATCATTTTGATCTTGATCACTATTATTTTTATTGTCTTAGGTTCCTTCATGTGCAATAGGTATCTAGCAATAAAAACTAGATCAATATCAACTAAGCTCTCATCTTCAATAGTCTGGTCTTCAAAGAATATTACATCACGACTTCTAATAAGTTTATTATCAACTAGATCATAAAAATGATATTGAAACTCATCTTGACCATAACCAATAAAGATGCACTGCTTAGTTTTGACATCTGGCTTTGATCTCTCGTCTAGGAAAATGCACACAAGCTTTGCATCCAAAAACTCTCAGGTGATCATAAGAAACATCTTTGGCAAACCAAACTCTATTTAGGACATCACCATCCAAAGCAACAACAGGAGACAAATTGATAACATAAGCAACAGTGTTAAGTGCTTCAACCCAAAATGTAGTTGGAAGTTTAGCCTCTGAAAGCAAGCATCTAATTTTCTCAACTAAAAGTTCTACTCATCCTCTCTGCCAAACTATTCAATTGAGGCATCTTGAGCGGAGTTTTCTTATGACGAATTCCTTGTTCTATGTAATAGTTATCAAAGGGACCACAATATTCACCACCATCGTCATTACAAATACATTTTAGTTTCATTCCTGTCTATCTCAAAGCTAAGGCCTGAAATTTCTTAAACATGCCAAGTGCTTGATCGTTGGATTTCAAAGGATACACCCAGAGCTTGCGAGAATGATCATGAATGAAGGTCACAAAGTACAGTGCACCACCTTTTGAATTTACTTTAAAAGGACCACACAAATCAGAGTGTACTAGCTCTAACAATCCAGGCTTTTCTGAAGGAGGATGGCTATGAAAGAAAATCATTTTCTGTTTGCCAGCTAAATAATGGACGCACCTTTTCAGCTTTGCTTGTTTCAGTCCAGGAAGCAACACATTCTTAGTCAAACACGTAACCTTCATCGTCTAATCTTCATGCGGAGATCAAATAGAAAGAAAAATCTGGAGCATGCTTGACATTATGAAGAAGTAACATTGAACCATTATTATTTTTAAAATAAATTGTGTCAATACCAAATACCTTAACCTCACTAGCGTTGCAAATCTTCAACACTCCAGAGTCAACAAGAGTATAAGATGAGAAAAAATATTTTCTTTGTGTGACATGTGAGGTAGCTCCAGAATCTACTACCCAGCTCGTCTCATGGGATACCAAATTGATAATGTTTTCATCATAAGAAATAAAAGAAGGTCATCTCGAACAATAGAAATAACATTGTTCTCATTATTTTTAACTTTCTTTTTTTCTTTGGTGTCTTGCTTCAACTTGTGAGAAAACCTTTTTGATATGTCCTTTCTTGCCACAATGGTTGCACGAATAATTATGATATTTGGACCTTGACTTACTTCTGCTTTTACATCTGCTCCTCGAACTTTTTGTTCTATCTCTCTCTCGATCTTCTGTAATCAAAACATCTTCTTATGAGGACGAGCCTTGAGATTTTCTTCTGTCACGACCCTTACCCCGAACCCGGTCGTGATGGCGCCTCTCGTGAAGACAAGGCCAGCCAATTCAAATCAAATCTCATTTTTAATCAGTTAATTAACAAGAAAACAGTACAAGTATGGTATAATAGCAATCATTCGCAGAAAGTATAGCTAACCATCCCGACTACAACCCGAATCGGGGTGTCACAATGTCATGAGCAACTAATGAATCCTAATAACAAGATTACTAATTACAATATCTGGCACAATTTTTGGAGAACATAGGAACAACAAGATGAAAGGGATACGGGGCTGCGGACGCCAATAGCTACCTCGTAGTCTCTGGATCACCGCCTGGACAGGAGGAATCAGTACTCCGGAGCGGAACCAAAAACGCCTGAATCTGCACACATGGTGCTGGGAGTAATGTGAGTACTCCAACTCAGTGAGTAATAAGCATAAATAATGACTGAAGCTAAGAAAACACACAAAGCACAAGACATTCTATAATGAAGTGTTAAAACATTATTCGCAAACAGTAAATCAGTGAAAAATCTAGTAAAACCTTCTTTCAACAGGTAGAAACATGTATTTTTCAGATAATCAAAGTGAAGTAAAACGTCGCCCCTCGGGCAATAAATCAGTAAATCCGCCCCTCGAGCAATATCATAGAATAGTACCAGCCCCTCGGGCTCAAATCTCAGAACAATATCGGCCCCTCGGGCTATCACATGGAACAGTATCGACCCCTCAGGCTATCACATAATACAACATCAGCCCCTCGGACTATATTTCACATCACAATGGGTACCCGCGCTCACTGGGGGTGTACAGACTCCAGGAGGGCCCCCTTACGGCCCAAGCGCAATATCAAGCCACCTCGTGGCACATATCTAGGCCCTCGGCCTCTTATCAATCAAGCCACCTCATGGCGTATATACAGTATCTCAGGCCCTCGGCCTCATATCAGTGACAAGCCACTCCGTGGCACATAAAGCATCTCAGGCCCTCGGGCTCATGTCAGTCACAAGCCACCTCGTGGCATATAAAGTATCTCAGGCCCTCGGCCTCATATCACTCAGTAAAACCTCACATCTGGCCTTCGGCCGCGCTCAGTCAGAAAAATCATCACAAGCCCCTCGGGAATAGCAAGAATAGTAGTCCTCAGCCCAAAACATCATTTAAAATATTATTTAAGTCTCAAAACTGAGTAAAAGTGGCTGAGTTGTAAAACAGTGTAAACAACATGACTGAGTTCAAGTAATAGATCAAATAGTGAGGAAACGGTGATAAAAATTTCCAAAGGGTTCAAATAATTGGCACGAAGCCCAAATATGGCAATCAGCGCAATCATAATGATAACAAATAAGTTTCAGTCAAATACGCAGTAAAATCATCAGTCGGGATGGACCCAGTCACAATCCCTAGTAGTAAAAGACCCCACGCTCATCATCGAGCGCGTGCCTCACCTCAATATAGCACTGCGATGTACAATCGGGAGTTTCAAACCCTCAGAACATCATTTACAATCACTACTCACCTCGAACCAGCTAAATCCCTAGCCCGCGACGCCTTTGCCCTTCGAATTGGCCTCCACGCGCGTCGAATCTATCCAAAATCAGAACTAATACGTCAATATGCTGAGGGAACAAAGCCCAAGCGAAGCAATCGAAAAATACTAAGAAATTACGAAATTAGCAAAAACTCGAGCCCCGGGCCCACTTCTCGAAGCTTAGAAGTTTTCACATCAACGGGTTCCTTATCTTCCAACGAGTTCAACCATACAAAAATTATCGAACTCCGACATCGGTTCGACCTCCAAATCTTTAAATCTAAGCTTAAGGATTTTTCACAAATCTTTCAAATTTAAATTACCAATTAAATACTAGCTATAGCGATATACCAGGGTAATTTGACTAGAGTTGAGTTAAGAACACTTACCCCGATGTTTCCCTTGAAAATCTTCCAAAAATTGCCTCAAAATTCGCTTTAATCCGAGTTCTATGGCTCCAATTATGTTTAAGATGGCCAAAATCCCCTCTTTTAAGAATTTGTCCAAGAAAGTCTCCTTTGGATATAGTTTTGAGGTTGATTTTGCTGTGATTGAGGGTGTTTTGGAGGTGTTTCTCTTAGATGGTAACAATAGTGGGTTTTGCATGGCCAATGGGTACTGGTTTCTATTTATAAAGGGTCAAAAATCGGGACAAAAATGCCCCAGTCAAGTTTAAAATGCGACCGCATATCCGCCGCATATCCAACATGCGGTCCGCATCTCCGCTACGGCCATCGCAGCTCGTAACCCTAGCCTTCACCATAGTTCAGTGTAAAGCATGGTTTGCGGTCCGCATGTCAAAAATGAGACTGCATTTTTGACCGCATTTTTTATGTTGATTTTTGCCCAGAAATCTGTCTCGGTCTGCGGTCTTAGTGTGGTGGATATGCGGTCCGCATTGTGGAGATGCGACCGCATTCTTGAAGTCATTCTTTGCCCAGAAAACTGTCTGGGTCTGCGATCTGGGTGTGTGGTTTGCGGCTCGCATACTAGATTTGCGATAGCATATCCCGCTTTGCAATGTCTCTTTACTCTTTTACTAAATTGCAACTTCTGGTTTTTCTACAACTTTTCCAAGGGCGAAACGGTCCGTTTAGCCTCCCTAAACTCACCCGAGGCCACTGGGACCCCAACCAACTATTCCAACATATCCTATAACGTTATTCGAATTTGTTCTAACCTTCGGAACGCTCAAACAACCTCTCAACACCAAATTCCCGTCGGATTCAAGCCTAAGAATTTCAAAATCTTCTAAGTTACTCTTTTAATCAAAAACCTAATCAGACCATGTCCGAATGACATGAAATTTCACACACACATCCCAAATAACATAACGAAGCATAATAAGGTAGAAATAGGGGAAAACGGAGCGGTAACTCATGAGACGACTGGCCGGGTCGTCACATGCTCCCCCACTTAAACAAACGTTCGTCCTCGAACGAGTCAAGAAACATACCTGAAGCTTCAAATAGGTGAGGATATCTGCTCCACATCTCACTCTCAGTCTCCCAGGTAGCCTCCTCCACGGGTCGACCTCTCCACTGCACTTTCACTGAAGCTATATCCTTTGACCTCAACTTCCGAACCTGACGACCCAAAATCGCCACTGGCTCCAGTTCATAGGTCAAATCATCGTCCAACTGAATTGTGCTGAAGTGATATGAGACGGATCCCCAATATACTTCTGGAGCATAAAAACATGAAATATTGGGTGTACACTCGACAGGCTGGGTGGCAAAGCAAGCTCATAAGCCACCTCCCCAATTCTCCGAAGCACTTCAAATGGCCCAATGAACCGATGACTCAATTTTTCTTTCTTCCCGAATCTGATAACACCCTTCATGGGCAAAACCTTCAGCAAGACCTTCTCACCAACCATGTAGGACACATCTCGGACTTTCGTATCGGCATAACTCTTCTGCCTCGACTGCACTGTACGAAGCCTCTACTGGATTGTTTTCACCTTCTCTAGAGCATCCTGAACCAAGTCAGTCCCTAATAGCCTGGTCTCGCCGGGCTCGAACCAACCAACCGGAGATCTACACCGCCTCCCATACAGAGCCTCACACAGAGCCATCTGAATACTTGTCTGGTAATTGTTGTTATAAGTAAACTCTGCAAGCGGTAGAAACTCATACCATGAACCTCCGAAATCAATGGCACATGCACGTAACATGTCCTCCAGTATCTGAATGGTACGCTCGGACTGCCCATCCGTCTGAGGATGAAAAGCTATGCTCAACTCCACCTGAGTACCCAACTCCTTCTGCACGGCTCTCCAAAACTGCAAAGTGAACTGGGTACCTCTATCCGAAATGATAGAAACTGGAACACCATGCAGCCAAACAATCTCTCGGATATAAATCCTTGCCAACCGTTCTGAATAATAGGTAGTACACACAGGGATGAAGTGCGCGAACTTGGTCAGCCGATCCACAATCACCCAAATAGCATCGAACTTCTTCAAAGTCCGTGGAAGTCTAACAACATAGTCCATAGTAATCCGCTCCCACTTCCACTCGGGAATAGTCATCTGCTGAAGCAAGCCACCCGGTCTCTGATATTCATATTTTACCTGCTGACAGTTGAGACACCGAGCTACGAACCCCACAATATCTTTCTTTATTCTTCTCCACCAATACAGTTGCCTCAAGTCCTGATACATCTTCGCGGCACCTGGATGAATGGAATACCGCGAGCTATGGGCCTCCTTCAGAATCAACTCTCGAAGCCCATCCACATTGGGTACACAAATTCGACCCTGTAGCCTCAACACCCCATCATCACCGATGGTGACATCTCTAGCATCGTTATGCTGAACTCTGTCCCTAAGGACAAGCAAATGCGGATCATCATACTGGCGCTCCCTGATGCGATCATATAACAAAGACCGAGAAACCACACAAGCCAACACCCGGCTAGGTTCCGAAATATCTAATCTCACAAACCTATTGGCCAAGGCTTGAACATCAACTGCGAGGGTCTCTCCCCGACTGGAATATATGCTAAACTCCCCATACTCACTGCCTTTCGGCTCAAAGCATCAGCCACCACATTGGCCTTTCCTGGATGGTATAATATAGTGATATCGTAATCCTTGAGCAACTCCAACCATCTCTGCTGCCTCAAATTAAGATCCTTTTTCTTGAACAAATGTTGGAGGCTGCGATGATCAATAAACACCTCACAAGACACGCCATACAAGTAATGCCTCCAAATCTTCAGTGCATGGACTATGGCAGCCAGCTTCAAAATCATGCACGGGGTAGTTCTTCTCATGGGGCTTCAACTGACGAGAAGCATAAGCAATAACTCTACCCTCCTGCATCAATACACAACCAATCCCAACTCTTGAAGCATCACAATACACAGTATATGCACCTGAAGCTGATGGCAAAACCAACACTGGAGCTGTGGTCAAGGCTGTCTTGAGCTTCTGAAAGCTCTCTTCGCACTCATCCGACCATACAAAAGGAGCACCCTTCTGGGTCAATTTGGTCAAGGGCGATGCAATGGATGAAAACCCCTGAACAAACCGGCGATAATAGCCTGCCAACCCAAGGAAACTACGAATCTCTGTGGTTGAGGACGGTCTAGGCCAACTTTGAACCGCCTCTATCTTCTTTGGATCAACCTGTATACCCTCGCTGGACACTACGTGCCCCAAGAAAGCTACTGAACCGAGCCAAAACTCACACTTAGAGAATTTTGCATACAGCTTCTCCTCCCTCAATCTTTGCAATACAATTCGCAATGCTCCGCGTGCTCCTCCTGGCTACGCGAGTACACCAGAATATCATCAATGAATACAACTACGAACGAATCTGGATAAAGCCGAAATACATTGTTCATCAACTGCATGAACGCTGCTGGGGCATTGGTTAGCCTGAAAGACATAACAAGATACTTATAGTGACCGTATCTAGTCCGGAAAGCAGTCTTAAGAATGTCTGAATCCTTGATTTTCAATTGGTGATAACCCGAACGGAGATCAATCTTGGAGAACACTCGCGCTCCCTGAAGCTGGTCAAACAAATCATCAATGCGAGGCAAAGGATACTTGTTCTTGATTGTTACCTTGTTCAATTGCCTGTAATCAATGCACATTCTCATCGTGCCATCCTTCTTCTTCACAAACAGAATCGGTGCACCCCAAGGTGACACACTAGGCCGAATGAACCCCTTATCTAGGAGTTCCTGAAGTTGCTCTTTCAATTCTTTTAACTCTGCTGGTGCCATACGATACGGTGGAATAGAGATGGGCTGAGTGCCCGGCACCAGGTCAATACCAAAATCAATATCCCTGTCCGGTGGCATGCCCGGCAGGTCTGCGGGAAACACATCGGGAAAATCCCTCACAACTAGAACCGATTCAATGCTTGGTGAGTCTCAGCTCCAACATCCCTCACAAACGCTAGGTTTGAAAGGCAACCCTTCCTAACCATACGCTGGGCCTTCAAGAATGATATCACTCTACTAGAAATGTAGTCAGTCACGCCACGCCACTCGATACGCGGCACATCCGGCATAGCCAAGGTGATGGTCTTAGCATGACAGTCTAGAATAGCACGACACGGAGATAACCAATCCATGCCTAAAAGGACATTAAAATCCACCATGCTCAATAGAAATAGGTCCACTCGTGTATCCAGACCCCCAATAGTTACTACACATGACCGGTACACACGGTCTACAACAACAATATCGCCCACCGGGGTAGACACATGAACAGGTAAAGCAAGAAACTCCCGGGGCGTACCCAAATATGAGCAAAATATGAGGACACATATGAATAGGTGGAACCGGGATCAAATAATATAGAGGTATCCTTGTGGCAGACTGAAACAAGACCTGTAATGACAGCATCTGAAGCACTAGCATCTGTCCTACCTGGAATAGCATAGAATCGGGCCTGGCCACCGCCTGATCGACCTCCCACTCTGGGGCGGCCCCTGGCTGCCTGACCTCCACCCCTAGCTGGCTGGCGGGTGGTAAGGTAACTGGAGCAGAAGTCGAGGGCTGACCCCTCTGCTGGGACGATCTAGCACCACGATGAGGACACTGCCTCCACATGTGGCCCATCTCGCCATACTCATAACAGCTCCCTGGTGCTGGAGAAGAGGAATGAAGGGGACCTCTCGCACCGGAGTGTCTCGCAAGTGCACTTGGCATAGAAGGACCCTGGGCTGAAGGAGCACGAGCTGGAAGGGTGCTGAGTGATGACTGGCCCTGCTGCAACCCATGATAGCCACGGCCTGCAGATGCCCTACGGTACTCGGGACGGGCTGGCTGAGCAGGCCTGAAGGAACGACCTCTACCCTGCTGAAACTAGCCCCTCAAAGGAGCACCACTGTAACTACCCGATCCTCGAGGCCTCTTAGCCTCTCTCTCCTCTCGCTCCTGACGGCGAACCGTCTCAATCTCGCAGCTATATCAACCACCTCCTCGAAGGTAGCACCCAATACTCTCTCCCTGGTCATGAGAATACGAAGATGATAGTTAAGGCCATCTAGAAACCTCCTGATCCTTTTACGATCAGTCGGAACCACTCAGACAGCATGACGAGCCAATTCAGAAAACCTCGACTCATACTGCGAGACAATCATATCCCCCAGTCGCAGCCATTCGAACTGTCTATGCAGCTCCTCTCTGCGGGACTGCGGCACATACTTCTCCAAGAAAAGAGCGAAGAACTACTGCCAAGTAAGGGGCGCTGCATCAACCAGTCTACGCCTCTCATACGCCTCCCACCAAGTGAAAGCAGCTCCCGTAAACGGAAAGGTGGTGAATGCCACACCACTAGTATCAAGAATCGCGGCTGTCCGGAGCATTCGCTGACACTTGCCAAGAAAACCCTGGGCATCCTCGCCCTTAGCACCACTGAATGACGGAGGCTGGAGTCTGCCAAACCTCTCAAGACGACACTGCTCATCATTTGGCATAACTGGTACCGTGAACTCCTGAGCTGGTGCAACCGGCTGGGCTGGAGGTGCCCCCGGCATCTGAGGTCCCTGCACTGCCTGCTCAGGTGTGCGAGCAGCGGGGGTCTGATTGCCTCCCCCGACCTGTGAAGTATCTGCTGCTGTGGTGGCTGAAACCGCCTGAGCCAAGCCCATGCAAACTGATAAGATCTGAGCCAAGGTCTCCTGAAGACCTTGAATAACAATAGGCACAGCTGGTGCCTGAGCCGGTGCCACTGGAGCCTGATCCTGAGTTGGGGCAGCTGGTGGATCAACAGGTGCTGCCCTAGCTTCTCTGCTTCTGCCACGACCACGACCGCGTCCACGGCCTCTGGGGGCCTCAGTGGGTGACACTGGTGGTCGTCCACCTCGTCCGGTATCTCGCGTCCTCACCATCTGTGAGAGAATAGGATAACAGAAGTTTTAGTGCTCGGATCAACAAACTCGCACGACAAGGATTTCAATAATATGAAATTTTCCTAAAAAGGTTCTGCAGCCTCTCGAAGATAAATACAGACGTCTCTATACTGATCCGCGAGACTCTACTAAACCCGCTCATGACTCGTGAGACCTACGTAACCTAGGCTCTGATACCAACCTGTCACGACCCTTACCTCGAACCCGGTCGTGATGGCGCCTCTCGTGAAGACAAGGCCAGCCAATTCAAACCAAATCTCATTTTTAATCAGTTAATTAACAAGAAAACAATACAAGCATGGTATAATAGCAATCATTAGCAGAAAGTATAGCTAACCATCCCGACTACAGCCCGAACCGGGGTGTCACAATGTCATGAGAAACTAATGAATCCTAATAACAAGATTACTAATTACAATATCTTGCATTATTTTTGAAGAACATAGGAACAACAATATGAAAGAGATACGGGGCTGCGGACGCCAACAGTTACCTCGTAGTCTCTGGATCACCGCCTGGACAGGAGGAATTAGTACTCCGGAGCGGAACCAACAATGCCTGAATCTGCACACATGGTGCAGGGAGTAATGTGAGTACTCCAACTCAGTGAGTAATAAGCATAAATAACGACTGAAGGTAAGAAAACACACAAAGCACAAGGCATTCTATAATGAAGCAAACATAATTCGCAAATAGTAAATCAGTGAAAAATCCAGTAAAACCTTCTTTCAACAGGTAGAAACATGTATTTTTCAGATAATCAAAGTGAAGTAAAACGTCGCCCCTCGGGCAATAAATTAGTAAATTCGCCCCTCGGGCAATATCATAGAATAGTACCAGCCCCTCGGGCTCAAATCTCAGAACAATATCGGCCCCTCGGGCTATCACATGGAACAGTATCAACCCCTCGGGCTATCACATAGTACAACATCAGCCCCTCAGGCTATATTTCACATCACAATGGGTACCCGCGCTCACTGGGGGTGTACAAATTCCGGGAGGGGCCCCTTACGGCCCAAGCGCGATATCAAGCCACCTCGTGGCACATATCTAGGCCCTCGGCCACTTATCAATCAAGCCACCTCGTGGCGTATATACAGTATCTCAGGCCCTCGGCTTCATATCAGTCCTCGGCCTCATATCACTCAGTAAAACCTCACATCTGGCCCTCGTCCGCGCTTAGTCAGAAAAATCATCACAAGCCCCTCGGGCATAGCAAAAACAGTAGTCCTCAGCCCAAAACATCATTTAAAATATTATTTAAGTCTCAAAACTGAGTAAAAGTGGCCGAGTTGTAAAACAGTGTAAACAGCATGACTGAGTTCAAGTAATATATCAAATAGTGAGGAAACAGTGATAAAAATTCCCGAAGGGTTCAAATAATTGGCACGAAGCCCAAATATGGCAATCAACACAATCATAATGATAACAAATAAGTTTTAGTCAAATACGCAGTAAAATCATCAATTGGGATGGACCCAGTCACAATCCCTAGTAGTAAAAGACCCACGCTCATCATCGAGCGCATGCCTCACCTCAATATAGCACTACGATGTACAATCCGGGGTTTCAAACCCTCAGAACACCATTTACAATCACTACTCACCTCGAACCAGCTAAATCCCTAGCCCGCGACGCCTTTGCCCTTCGAATTGGCCTCCACACGCGTCGAATCTATCAAAAATCAGAACTAATACGTCACAATACGCTGAGGGAACAAAGCCCAATCGAAATAATCAAATAATACTAAGAAATTACGAAATTAGCAAAAACCCGAGCCCCAGGCCCACTTCTCAAAGCTTAGAAGTTTTCACATCAACGGGTTCCTTATCTCCCAACGAGTTCAACCATACAAAAATTATCGAATTCCGACATCGGTTCGACCTCCAAATCTTTAAATCTAAGCTTAAGGATTTTTCACAAATCTTCCAAATTTAAATCACCAATTAAATACTAGCTATAGCGATATACCGGGGTAATTTGACTAGAGTTGAGTTAAGAACACTTACCCCAATGTTTCCCTTGAAAATATTTCAAAAATTGCCTCAAAATTCGCTTCAATCCGAGTTCTATGGCTCCAATTATGTTTAAGATGACCAAAATCCCCTCTTTTAAGAATTTGTCCAAGAAAGTCTCCTCTGGATATAGTTTTGAGGTTGATTTTGCTGTGATTTAGAGTGTTTTGGAGGTGTTTCTCTTAGATGGTAACGATAGTGGGTTTCGCATGGCCAATGGGTACCGATTTCTATTTATAAAGGGTCGAAAATCGGACAAAAATGCCCAGTCGGGTTTAAAATGTGACCGCATATCCGCCGCATATCCAACATGCGGTCCGCATCTCCGTTATGGCCATCGCAGCTCGTAACCTAGCCTTCACCGCAGTTCAGTGTGAAGTATGGTTTGCGGTCCGCATGTCAAAAATGCTACCGCATTTTTGATGTTGATTTTCGCCAAAAAATCTGTCTCGGTCTGCGGTCTCAGTGTGGTGGATATGCGATCCTCATTGTGGAAATACGACCGCATTCCTGACCGCATTCTTGACGTCATTCTTTGCCCAGAAAACTGTCTGGGTCTACGATCTGGGTGTGTGGCTTGCGGCTCACATACTGGGTTTGCGATAGCATATCCTGCTTAGCGATATCTCTTTACTCTTTTACTAAATTGCAACTTCTAGTTTTTCTGCAACTTTTCCAAGGGCGAAACAGTCCGTTTAGCCTCCCTAAACTCACCCGAGGCCACTGGGACCCCAACCAACTATGCCAACATATCCCATAACGTTATTCGAATTTGTTCTAACCTTCGGAACGCTCAAACAACCTTTCAACACCAAATTCCCGTCGGATTCAAGCCTAAGATTTTCAAAATCTTCTAAGTTACTCTTTTAATAAAAAACCCAATCAGACCATGTCCGAATGACATGAAATTTCGCACACACATCTCAAATAACATAACGAAGCATAATAAGATAGAAATGGGGAAAACGGAGCGGTAACTCATGAGACGACTGGCCGGGTCGTCACATCTTCTTACTTCCTCGTTCAACACACCACTCTTGGAATATTCCATGGTTACCTTACCAACAACAATTGAATTTTTCAAAAAAACACGAAGGGTCATCCCAAGAATCTGGCAGAGTATTAAGAAGCCAAAGTTCTTGTATCTCATCATCAAAATTAATTTTCATTCTAGAAAGATGATCAAGGACGCCCTGAAATTTATTTATATGATCAAGGATAGGACTGCATTCCTTGTATTTAAAGTTTGTCAATTGCTTTAGCATGAACAACTTGTTGTTCTCAGTTTTTAAAAGCAGAAAGAGTCTCTACTTTTTTCAACAATGATCTCACATGTGTCTCATTCACAATATGGTGGCGAATATTGGCTTCAACACATTATCGTATATATCCACATACTTGTTGGTGCTCGAAATCCCAATCTTCATCAAATATAGTCTCGGTTTTTATAAGCTGCAAAAATGGGTAGATGCATCTTCTTCACGAACAACAAATCTTTCATCTTGCTTGTCCAAACATTATAATTACTCTAATATAAATATATCATCTTGCTCATATTCGCCTCTATTATGTAAAAATTCCTCGATAAATAACCAAGGCTCCGATACAATTGTTATGTCGATAAAGAGGCAAATCCGAAAATAAAGAAGATAAAGAACACCAATTTTTAATGTGAAAAACCCTTCAAATAGAAGGTAAAAACCACGAGATCACAAAGATCCAAAAAGCTCCACTATAATAATAAGAGGATTACAGATTTCCAAATTGACTATACAATAAGTGCCAAACACGGAGGAACTATAGGAACAAGAGCAACAACAAATCAATTGAAGAAAGAGGAGAAGTCACAAAAATAGACCTGTTGTTTGGGACTCGAAATCGGATGCTACGGGCCTCCAAATTCGTTCTCCACCGTTCAAATTGAAGACCAAGATGTTAGGAATACTCAATCAAAATTTCAGCCCGTTCTAACAATGAACGAATCAGAATACATGATTTGAAGTTTGCTGGTCGCAACAAAATCTGCAGCAAAACGAACACTTTTTCTTCTCTCTTCTCTTTTGATGGAAGCTCTCTCAAAATCACTCTGATGTGCTAAAGTCTTTCAAAGGCTTATACCAATGAGCATAGAACAATTCTTCAAGGTTATTCTATTTATAAGTAATGAGTAGTGCTTTCTCTTAAACCCAAAATCAACTCCAAATAGGAATAAAAGTCAAATCCAATTCCGAATAGGAATGAAAACCAAAAGAGAACAGGATTAGGCCATTAGGAGTTTGGTTGGACAACATGGGCATGAGCCCAACAAACTCCCCCTCTAGCCAAAGAGGCAAATATATCTTCAAGTAAAAGAACTATTGATAGGTTTCGTGCGTACCAAGTTTCTGCAACACTCATGCGTATTGGCATGCTTAACTACAAAATTTTCAGACTGCTCCGCATAAATCTCCTCATGTGAATCACTTGAGTATGCTAGTTATGAGTTTTATTTTTACAAAAATAAATCATAATTTCAAATGTTTCTGTTTAGCTTACGTGAACTCAAGAAAATTTGAAAAGAAAGAAGGATTGATATAACAATGGAGATGGATCTCGATATTAACTCTAGTACATCTTCTCCCGTCTTGTTTCTTTCTTTTTCTTTTTCCCACTTCCCACTATGTCATGACAGTTCGTTGTCCCAGGCCATTTTCTCCTTTATCTTTATCCCTTTAATTTTCTCACAACTCCAACCATAATAAAACCCTTTCCTTTATGCTAGAGCAAATGAACCAATTAATTAATTATGTTTCAATTCAAACAATTTCGAATCAATTGTATAACTTTTTTACAAATCTATCTATTCTAATTTAAGATTTGATTAGAGAAGAATTAATGTTGTAACAAATTGACGGTCACTGTAAAAATAGTATTTCATTATAATGACTTTTTTGTTATGAGTTCTCATATTAAATTTATAATATAATGTAATATGGAATTTGTTAAAAAAGTACACTCATAAAATAAAAAGGATAACATCACTTTTGTCCATGTTTGCACTGAAAAGGTTGGGCTTGCAAGCAATCACAGTCGTACAACTTCATGTGGTTTATAGTTGTCTACTTTTCCATTGTCGGTATGATTAAATTATTTTCATCTCTTTCATTAGTAGTCCTTTTCCCCCACCCCAAAGTATGGATGTCAGGGAGCCGGGTCGGGTCGGGTCGGACCGGACTATTGAAAAAGAAGACCGGAGAACTCCGTATCCAGTCAGCTACTGATTTTAAAATAGAGAGAAATTCACTTTCAGTCGGAGAAAACAAATAGCATTCACTAGCCATAAATATTAGTCAGACAATTCATAACCCCAAACTAATTATATCGGCTAGCCCAAACTCACCGTATGCAAACTATTTTTACTTCTTCTTTTTTTCACGGATCAAATTTTCCGTAAATACACATTTTGTTAGGCGCAGAAGAATTGATGAGCAAATTAAAGAGTTGTAGTTGTTGGACAAGAGATGATGCGAGCATGATGTCATGTGGCAGCGTGAATACTAACGCCTCATAATTGCCACGTATCAATTTGGACAACAAATGTACACAGTACAATGTGCCAACTATACTGTCCCCAAAACAAGTACCTATCAAACTAATAGGGCTATACGCTGCAGAGACTGCAATGTTGTGGTATCATGTATGACTTCTTCTACTCGACATATGTAAGCTTAATTTTCTTTATTCTTTTTTTTTTTTTCCCAGTTTCGGAGCTTGAAAGAGAAAGAAGATCTTGAAATTAGTGGTCATGAATAAGTTATAAACTTTTTTGTGATTATAAATTATCTCATCGAAAGTGAAATAAAAAATTTAGTTTAATACACACACATATTTTTTTTTTGTGTGTGTATTTATATACGTCATAGAACAGTCTATACACTTTGGATACACAAAAATACTCGGAGACACATTAGTGATACATTAGGGATACACTGCAAAATGCGCGATACACTTTATATACAATAGACTGTCACTATACAATTTATAACCAATAGGCTGTTACTAAATATATACAAAATAGACTGTCACTATACAAAAAATATACTAAATAGATTGTCACTATACAAAATATATACAAAATAGACTGTCATTATATAAGAAATATACTAAATAGACTGCCACTATACAATTTATATACAATAGACTGTCACTAAATAAAAAAATATAAAATAAACTATCACTATATAAAAAATATACAAAATAGACATTTCAGGCTATTAAATGTAATATATTTGGGCCGGAGGAACATTTCATGTCAATAGGAAAACAATATGGGCTATTAAAATTTTGAGGGGCTATAGAGTGTCATTTTCTCTAAATACCGTTTTTACCGGTACCATGCCTTCCCGGTGAAAATTTGAACCGGAGCGGTTTCGGGCCTAAGAGTCCGGACCAGGTCGGTTTTTCTTTTTGTGTATTTTGTATAACTATCGTAATATATTAAGATAAAGTAAAAATGTAAAACATAAAAATAATCTTATAAAAAGAGTGTTTAAATAAATTTCAAAGGCTTTAAAAGTCTTGTATTAGAATATTTCATTAAGAATTTAAGATAATACAATGAAGATGAAAAAAAATTTAACTTATAATTTATAAGTTCTTTTTTTAATTCAAACTTGCAAATTAAAGTTTACATTTTACAACAACTAAATTAAAGAAAAAAATAGTACATTCAAATTTGAATTATTAAATGTAAATCAAGAACCTCAAAGGTTCTGCATGCCTTAGTAAGTTCTTCATAATCAATATGAACTTCTTGGCCATCTTCTGGAGTGTTAAATTGAGATGGGTTACCATGTGTTAATATATCTCCAAGTTCCTCATCTTCTGATTTATCAACATTCACGTCCCTGATTTCTTCGTTCCAATCTAATCCAATCTCTGAAACATACTAAAACATCCAAAACATTGCTTCTCAATGAGTAGCGGGTGTCTCCTAGTTGTTGTCTTGCTTGACTAAACGCATTCTCTGATGCAACCATTGAAATTGGCACATTTGGCACGTCCCGATCCATAGCGGAAAGAACAGAAAATTGCTTTTCATTCTCATGCCACCAACCCAACGGTGAAAATTCCTTTGTGCGAGGCTCTGTTTGCTTTTGCAAGTAGAATTGAAGTTCATCAATGTTCCTGCTACTGGTTTGAGTGGAAGGAAATGCAGACCAAATATTATAACCATCAAGGCCTTCATCTTCATCCATAGTAGCAGATGCAGTAGAAGTAGTACAATGCATAGTGGGATTAGCATTGTCTACATTAATAGCAGCATCATCAATTATATTTGCATAATAATTATATAATTGTTGTAAAATAATCATTTAGTTTGTTCATACAATAATATATATCTGAAATTTTAGTTGGTCCAATCTCCATATAAGTATATAAAGCTTGATTAATTGGTGATAATTAGACATCTTAATAGAAGGATTTAAAACAACACCAATTAAGTAAATAGGAGGAATTGGAAAGAAATATTTTTTGAATATTGCTTGCATTTTTTCAACAGCATCCTTATATTTTTCTTTCTTCTTAACTTCAGAGAGTAGAAAACAAAACTTCAGCTATATGTACTAAGCCATAGTAACAATAGGGTGATATGCTCCAGAAAACTCAACAGTAGCTGTATCAAATTTATGTAACAATTTAACAACATCATTAATGGCCTCCCAAATATTAGTTGTTAACATACGGTTTGGATCAGTACAATGCGCATTAGCAACTTCAGTTATCGACAATCTATATTTGTAGCAACATTTTAAAAATAAGTATATATAATTCCATCTAGTAACAATTTCATCTGGCATGAATCTGGGGTTAAGGTTATGTTCGGTACACTTAGTCTTAAATTCCGCAGTTCTAGATTGTCCATTATTTCCTTGAATAACACCAACCGCTCTTCTAACATGAGTAATCTCAATCGAAAATAAATCAAGGCCACTTTTAACAATTAAATTATAAACATGACATGTACACCTAACATGAAAAATTTCGTCAAGTGGTGGTTTCAAATGCAGTCTTAATATCGAAATAGCGGCATTATTGTTTGAAGCATTATTAAAAGACATACACAATACTATTTTATTAAGATAGTAAAATGCAACAACTTCGCAAATAGTAGTACTTATAAAAATACCAGTATGACTTTGATCTTCATCATGTTTAAAAGGGATAATACGTTTTTGCATACAATAATTATCATCTATCCAATGACATGTAATTGTCAAATGATCATTTCCATTAATAGCATGGTCAATATTAGAAGTTAGAGAAACTCTACAAGGAAGGTGGTCAAACAAATAACGTATGTATGTCTGATGTTGTCCATGAAGTCTAAAGATATCAGATCTACAAGTACTTCTAGGGATACCTTTAAATAAATGATTTTAAATCATTTGAATATACATAATAAGATATGATGAAGAAGCAAAAGAAAAAAGTAGACAACCCAAAGCAATCATTTTTGCTAACTCCTCACGGTCCTTCATTTTATCATATTTCATAACTCTTCCAGTACTAGGGTTTAGAGTTCCTTGATTTTCATCTAAATCAGAGCCCATTCTATAGGATGATTAATTCTCATATATCTACTAAGTGTCCCAGTCCCCCCTAAACTTCCTCCAGTCTTATGTTTAAAATCATCTTTACAATTTTGCATCTAACTCTATCAGAATTCTCTATTTCCTCAAAATATTTTCAAACTTTACTTCTCCTTCTCCAATTACTAGTCGGGGCCACATGTGGTCTACTACTAGTGCCACGACCACCACCCCTGCTACCAACTCCAACACTACTAGGTATAAGTGGTGTCTCATCCTCAATTTCTAATTCATTATCTTCTATACTGAAATCTTCTTGTAATTTTTCATAATCTATATTACTATCAGTTGATGTTTCAGAAACATGTGTAAAGTCATTTAAAATACTACTAGAAGTTGAAATAGTACCTTTTTTCTATTTTTTCGATTATCCCGATTAACAACCTTATTACAAACTCTTTTTGCAGCATTAAACATATTGTAAAAATTTAACAACTAATAAAAATTAAATATGCAAATAAAATATTAAATAAGAGAAAGAGTTGGAACGAGTGTACTGAATTTCGCAATAAATTGAGCACTTGATAATTTTTGAGGTCTTGAAATTAAATTTCACAAACTCTGATGTTACCACGAAGAAACGTCAATTGTTCAAATTTCAAACTTCAAATAATATCATAAATAATATTCCAAAACAAATGAGAGCCAAATAATTGATCAAAATTTAGGTGAAGAATGAGAGAATGACAAGTGAGAATTTAGGTTTGAGAATTGAAAGATTAGTGAAGAAATGAAGAAGGGGGAGAGGGGGGGGGGTATATTTATAGTATTTCAAAGGGCTAAATTAGTAAATACTAAAAGTGTTATTTTTGAAAAAAAAAGCCCAAAAAAGGAATATTCTTGCAAAATAGTCATTGGGCAACGGTCAAAATGGCAGCTGACCGTTGCCAACGGTCAACTATACCTTAAATTTTTTTTGAAATAGTCGTTGAACTGGTCCGAGCCGGTCCGGATCAGTCCGATTAATCGGTTCGAACTTGATTTGACAGTACCGGTTCTGACCTGTCCGGTTAACAGGTACCCCTATCCTACCCGGCACAATCAGTTTCCCGTCCCAACCCAGCCCTGCTCGATCCCCTACCTACCGGTTCAGTCCGATCAAGTCTAATATCGGTCTGGGCAGGTCCGAAACCGGGTCAACCTGCACGTTTGACACCTT
This sequence comes from Nicotiana obtusifolia, assembly GCA_002018475.1. Taxonomy (NCBI): domain Eukaryota; kingdom Viridiplantae; phylum Streptophyta; class Magnoliopsida; order Solanales; family Solanaceae; genus Nicotiana; species Nicotiana obtusifolia. The sequence goes on from MCJB01049307.1 coordinate 50,840, forward strand.
TACACCAAAGCAACGAAAAAGAGGGATTTCGGTGGTTTAACTGTAGTTTCGTAAAATATACATAAATCCGCAAAAAATTAGACTAATTATGGAAAACTTCCTTGGACTTTTGAATATTATGATTAAGACTGGCTAATGGTCCGGTTCTAACCG
>MCJB01049308.1:0-76756 GCA_002018475.1 Nicotiana obtusifolia
GGGATTTCCTAGTAATTTTGATTATTTTCGCTTGGGCTTTGTCCTCATAGCATAATGTGACGTAATTATTCTGAATTTGAATAGATTCGATGCACGTGGAGGCCAATTCAAAGGGCAAAGGTGTCGCGGGCTAAGAATTAGCCTGTTTGAGGTGAGTAATGATTGTAATTGATGCTCTAAGGGTTTGAAGCCCCGGATTGCACATCGTAGTGCTATATTGAAGTAAGGCACACGCTCGATGATGAGCGTGGGGTCGTTTACTACTGGGGATTCTGACTTGGTCCGTCCCGATTGATGACTTTTACTAACTATTTGATTGGAACTGATTTGATAATATAATGATTTGGGCTTCTAGCAATATTTGGGCTTCGTGCCGGTTATTTGAACCCTTCAGGGGTAATTCATCATTGTTTACTGAAATCATATTGGGCTTCACCCCGGTTATTTAAACCCTTCGGGGGTATTTGTTAATGATTTGAATCATTATTTGAACTCAGTTTTGAAAACTAAATGATGTTTTCAAATGATTTTGAAATGGATCGGGTGGCACGCCGCCACGGATATGATGTAAATGGGATCGGGCGGCACGCCGCCACGAGATATGATATAGCGCTTGGGCGTAAGAAGCCCCTCCCGGAGTCTGAACCACCCACAGTGAGCGCAGGGTACCCATTATGATAATTACAGTTGGTAACAATGACAAATGTAGGTTACGGTTGGTAACAATGACAACCGGTAACCGGAGATGGGTAGATAATACAGTTGGTAACAATGACAACTGTAGGTTACAGTTGGTAACAATGACAACCGGTAACAAGAGATAATACAGTTGGTAAAAATGACAACTGTAGGTTACAGTTGGTAACAATGACAACTGGTAACCGGAGTTTGATAGATTTACAGTTGGTAACAATGACAACTGTAGTTTACAGTTGGTAACAATGACAACTGGTAACCGGAGTTTGAAAGATTTTTACTGTTTTCAAATGATATTAAGCCCGAGGGGCAGTTTCAAAGTGCTTTCTTTTACTTCACGTTATTTACTTGAAAGAAGTTTCTACTTGAATTTGCACTGGTTTACTAATTCGCTGATGTTTCATTACTTCATTATGGGTTGCCTTGTGCATTATGTGTTTTCTTACTTTCAGTCATTATTTATTTGTATTACTCACTGAGTTGGAAGTACTCACATTACTCCCTGCACCATGTGTGCAGATTCAGGCGTTAACGGTTCCGCTTCGAGGCATCGACTACTACTGCCAGGGCGGTGATTCGGAGGTTACGAGGTAGCTGTTGGCGTCCGCAGCCCCGTATCTCTTTTATTTTGTTGTTTCCACTTTCTTCAAACAATTGTGCCGAAGATATTGTAATAGTTATTTTGTTATTAGGATTTCATTAGTGGCTCATGACTTTGTGACACCCCGATCTGAGGGTTGTAGTCGGGAGGGCTTACTATATTTTTTTCGCAATTTACTGTTATTAAACCGTACCTCTATTATTTCCGTATTATTTAACTGTTAAAATGAAGTTAGTTTGGATTGGCTGGCCTTGTCTTCATGAGAGGCGCCATCACGACCGGGTTGGGATTTTGGGTCGTGACAATTGTAGTCCAAAAAAATAAGTTTACAGTTATGTCCTTTTCCTATGAGTTCTTCTGTTTAATATTTTAGGTGTATTTTGGTCTATCAATATTATATCCATGCTTTTGTAATAATATAGGCTCTCCTGTTTCTTAATGGATTTGGACAATATAACACGTTTTCAAATTAAATAAATAATAGAAATTTTTAAAGATGTATATCCTAAAAATAATTAGATTACAAGGCTAATATCTATGCCCGAAAAATAATTATATTAATATGATTCCTAGATGTAATCATGTAGGATTCTTAACGTGTAGTATTATGTCCTAAAACTAATAGGATTAGAAGACTAATATCTGGAATTCCGATTAAGTCCTTTATTGTGAGTTATTATGCTTAATATTAAAAAGGTTATTTTTGTAATCAAACATTTTATTCATGCTTTTATAATAATATAGATAGATATAAATATAGATGCATATTTTACTTATATAACTCTAACTTTTTATGACCCTTATCCACCCTATCTCCCAGTAAAAACAACGAATACATATATATATATATATATATATATATATATATATATATATATATATATATTTGGATGAAAGAAGAACAGCAAAATTCAAATTGAAATAATAGGATGAAGAAAACGAAGAATGCAAAATCAAGGTGCATGAATTCAACTTAAAAAAAAAAAAAGAAAAAAAAACAGAGGATGAATTCCAAAATTTATTTGATATTGTCATAAAAGTTGATTAGAGATTGGGAGAATACTTACAAAGGATGACTATATGATGCAATGTTTATTTTCTGGAGCAGGCCATCTGTGCCAACCCAAAACAAACTTATGTTCTCCGTATTTATGTGCAGTGTGTACTAATTCGACATACTCTGTTTAAAATAATTTATAATATTTTCAGATGAAAAAAGTTCTTATTTTTCATGTATATTAATTTTTTTTATTCAAAATGCCCTTTCATTGTTTAGATGTTATTTTCATATAAGTTTTTATTCACATCAAGTTGTGTTCCACAAATTAATTAGATTGAATCGTGAGCAACTCAGTGACAACTTTCACAAAAAGATATTGGTTCTTATATTTTGTCGGGACATGGGACTAAGGAAGGGACATGTCTGGATTTTAAATCAAAATATTATAAAATAATACTTAAAAATATTATTAATAAATTTAAACAATTTAATAATTTTGAGATAATATATATTTATATCAAGATTAAAAAATTACACATTAATCTATATTATATTAAAGGATATAAATGGATAACCATATTAAATAAAGAGGAAAGTTAATAAAGGTCACATCAAAATATGAAATACTACATATTAGATAAAATAATAGTAATAATTAAAAATTCAAAAATATTTAATATTAGAAATAGTTTATATCTATATATAATAAAAGGAGAAGCAAAATCACCATATTAAGTCAAGTGGCATAACCATAAGATGACAAATACAAATTTTTAGGACAAAGCTCCACAAAAGTTGGAGTTTTAAAATTATTTTATAATAAAAATAGAAAAATATATATATAAAAAACTACCTATTCAAATTGGGTAGTAGTTTCAAGTTAGAGTTTTAAAATAATTTTAAAATAACAAAACAAAATCAGAAAAAAAAATTACCAATTCAACTTTGGGAGTAGTTTCAAGTTGAAGTTTTAAAATTATTTTAAAATAAAAAAATAAAAATCGTCTATCTATATCTATATATATATATAGTTGGTGAGGCAAAGCACCATAGTAAGCCAAGTGGCAACATAATAAGAAGCCACTTGGCTATTTAAGGACAAAATTAGTTAGGTTTCTTATTTTATTTTTGGGCAAATGTTAGTTAGGTTAGGTAATAATTAGCTTTTTTTTAATTTAAATTTTAAAAGAATTAAATTATGTATTATTTATTATTAATAATTAGTTACTCTTTTTAAATTTGAATTTAATCTTCTATCTATATATAATAGGAGAGGCAAAGACACCATAGCAAGGCAAGCGACAACATAATAAAATGCCACTTGTAAATTTTAGGACAAAGTTAGTTAGGTTATCTAACGACCCGACCAGTTGTTTTAAGCTCTAGCACGTTGTTCAGCAGTTTGAGGCCTTGAGTAGCTTCACTTAAGGTATTATGACTTGTACGTGTGGTCGGAATTGAATTTCGGGAAGTTCGGAGTTGATTTGGATAGAAAATTCTAATTTCGGAAGCTTTGAGTTGAAAGAATTGACTAAGGAATGACTTTTGAGTAAACGACCTCGAAATCGGGATTTTAAGGTTCCAATAGGTTCGTATGATGATTTCGGACTTGGGAGTATGTTCGGGTTGAGTATCGGATCATCTGGGAGCATCTCGGTGCTTAATATGGAAGGTTGGTATTTTGAAAGTTTAAGAAATTCTTATGTTTGACTTGAAGTGGATTTTAATGTTATCGATGTTCATTTGGGATTCCGAGTCTTGGAATAGCTTCGCCATCTCATTTATGATTTGTGTGCAAAATTTGAGGTCAATATGCTTGATTTAATACGTTTCGGCACAAGATATAAAATTTGAAAATTTGGAAATTTATAAGTTTGATTCGAGGCGCGATTCATGATTTTGATGTTGTTTGACATAATTTAAGGCTTCGACTAAGTTTGTATTATATTTTGGGACGTGTTGGCATACTTGGTTAAGGTCCCGAGGGCCTCGGGTGAATTTTGGATGGTTAACAGATTGAATTTGGCCTTATGAAATTTGCTAGTGGCAGCATATCTAGTGTAACCGTACCTGCGAGGTTTTTGCCGCAGGTGTGATATCATGATCCAAATTCCACTATGGGTCGTGATGGCGCCTAACGCCACCATTAGGTAAGTCAACGTTGATTTACCAATTTTTATTCATACATTTTATTACTTTGAAATTATTAATTTTCAATAATTTAACAGTATAAAATAGAATTCACAGCGTAAATGATGTTAATTACGTGATCTATGATAACAACAACCAGAATGAACTCCCAAAATCCGGTGTCACAAGTGCATAAGCATTTTCTAAGAAGTACAATAGTAATACAACATTTATCTAGAATGTAGATAAGACATGATAAAATAAATAGTACAATGGGAACTCGGTGGGCTGCGATGCGTAGTCTGGATTGCAGCTCACATAAGGTCTCCTCAACATGTGCGCCTACCCACCACGATAAATTAACGCATAAGTGCAGCATGAGTACGTAGATCCTGTCAGATTGAGGTAGAATACAAGACTTGTCAGATCCTGAACGTTTAGTGCAGAAGCGCAGCATGAATATGTAAATCAACGCATACCCAGTAAATATCCAGCCTAACCCAGGAGAAGTAGTGACGAGGGGTCGGCTTCAACACTTACTAGAGGTCTTAAATGAATAAATAATATGATAATTTCTAACAAATATGAAGTGCACAACAATAGTGGAGTAAATCTGTAATACCATAATATTCCAATCATCCCTTTTAAAGCATAAATCTCTCGGTCTTGTATTCTACCTCAATAGCTCAGAAAGTGCCAAGCGTCAATATCAAATTAATAAGAAGTACCGTAAAATGTCGGGCATCAGTGGAAGGTTTATCTTGTGAATATTCGAACTACTAGCGATAATGCACAATTCTGCTGAAGTCGTTCGACACGATCCAGAATAATGTGTACACTTTAGAGGGTCGAGCAGAACGAACCATAGATGCACCTATATACTGCCTAGGCGTTCGGTCCGCTCCACAAGAAAGGAAGGAAGTTTCCGAATCACAAGATACGTGTTTACACTATAGAACTTGAGCACAAAGTGAATATAACCTTTTATCGTTTCTCAATTTCCTTGCCAACAACTCAATTGATAGGGCTGGGCCTACGATATATTAAATTTCTAAATCAAGTTAAATCATATTTTTAATTACTTAAGTCAACAGAATAAGTTCAAGTAATTCAAGTATTGCGTGATAAAATCCTAGATCTAACCGAACATAAACATGCTTTAGCTACGTACGGACTCTCGTCACCTCGTGCAAACGTATCACCCACAAGTAGTAGCACATAGCAATTAATATCACCTAGAGGATAGTTTCCCCCTCAAAGGGTTAGGAAAGAGATTTACCTCGCTCCGAAGTTCCATAACCGGCTCCAATGCCACTCTATCACCACAAACTGATGCCTGTCGCTTCAAAACTAGTCAATCAATGTGCAAATCCATAAATATATATTCTAATACTCATTATAATTAATTTATAACAATTTTCAACTCCGCTTAAATAGTCAATAAAGTCATCCTCGGGCCCACATGCCCCGATTCCGAAAATTTTCGAAAATAAACTTTACTCATAACATTACGAACCCAAATATATAATTTATTCCCAATTCCATGTCCAATTTCGTGGTCAAATCCCAAAATTACCAAATCCTAAGTTTTCTTCAAAATTCAAAATTTCTACCATTTTTCATGTTTAAATCCATATATAAACTATGTAGTTAACTCACAAAGTGGGGGAATTACTTACCCTGACATAGATGATGAAAATCTTCCCTCCAAGAGCTCCAAGAATCACCCAACCAAAAGAGAACGTGAGAGGAATGGGCTAAGTACAGAATTATAAACCCTCTTCCCAGTTCCTTCCTCTTCACGATCGCGGAATAAACCTCGCGATTGGGAAAGCCAAACACCCCTGCCCCAAAATCTCTTCTTCGCTTTCGCGGTGGCCTTCCCGCATTCGCGATGACCACTGCCCCTCATCCTCTGCGTTCGTGATTCCCCAGTCGCGTTCGCATAGGCCAAAGGCTTCCTGCCCCGTTTCCCTTATCTCCTCTTTGCGTTCGCGGTTGGGCCTCCGCATTCACGACGCACTGCCAGGCCCACCTACGCGTTCACAGTCCCTCTTCGCATTCGCGTAGGGCAAAAATCACCAGCCCACAAATCCTTCTTCGTGAATGCATCTCTTTCCCCGCGATCGCGAAAGACAACACTAGCACCAGCAAATCAGCAATAGCTTTTCATCCCAATTTGGTCCGAACCATCCTGAAACACACCCCAGGCCCCTGGGACCCCGTCCAATCACACAAACTAGTCTCTAAACATAACATGGACCTGCTCGAGGCCTCAAATCACATAAAACAACATTCAAATTATGAATCGACAAATAAATTCCTTCTTTAAACTTTCAAACTTCCAAACTTCGACGAACGCGTCCGATTCATACTTAAACATTTCGGAATAATGCCAAACTTTACGTACAAGTCATAAATCCCAATACGAACCTATTCCAAGGCTCAAAATCCCAAACGGACATCGATGACACCAAAACCCGCTTCAAACCAAATTCAGGAATTTCTTAAACCTTCAAAATGTCAATCTCCCAAAATAAGCTCCATTATGCTCCCGGGGCGATCCGATACTCAACCCGAATATACGCCCAAGTCCAAAATCATGATACGAACCTAGTGGAACCTTTAAATCTTGATTTCGATGCCGTTTACTCAAAAGTCAAACCTTAGTCAACCCTTCCAACTTAGAGCTTCCAAAATTAGAATTTTCTTTCCAGATTAACTCCAGACTTCCCGAAATTCAATTACGACCACGCGTACGAGTCGTAATACCTGAAGTGAAGCTACTCAAGGCCTCAAACCGCTGAACGACGTGCTAGAGCTCTAAACGACCTGTCTGGTCGTTACATTATCCCCCACTTAAACATACGTTCGTCCTCGAACGTGCTAAGCACTGCTCCGGAATTGTCCAAAATCACTGTTTAACACCTCGTGCACCTACCCGTGCCACCACAACCCAGTTGAACACATTAGCTCGAGTCAGACTGAAGGTCCTCCCTTTTATTTAGTCGATAAGCCTTAGGACCAAATTCCAACCTCAAATTTCTCTACAAGACCTCCTGCTAACATTCAAACACTGTACCAAGCACCACACGCTGTACCAAAACATGATCATGCACCTATGCTGAAATCACACCATGCACCACATAAGTCGGTTGCCCATAATAACATCCTTCGACCACAATAGCTGTGATTTCATGAATCCGATGCCCACAACACACCTCATGACGCATATAAGTCCTGTTCCAACTCCTGGAATACTACCACGATGGAAGAGATGCGTAGAAGCTAATAATCACCTGCCGAAACGACGAATCATGGAGTCCCTCCCCCTGACAAGGACCATTACCTCACTGTGAACTGAATAACGATATTTGCTCTTTAATATACCCTTCATAACTCTGATCGCACTGACCCCAGGTTCAATAACCTTGTCTCACCCTATACAAGCTTCTCAGGCTATAATCAATCTCAAACACTGCCAAAATCTCATATAACACCAACAATGCGCCAACAAGCTACAAACTCGAATATAACTCATAAGGAAGAACGAACTCTGACAAGGAATTACCTAGCCCGCGCAAAGAATAAAACGGCCGAATAAGTGCTATGAACCTATCTCAGGGATGAAAAACAAGGCACATAGAATAAGTGTATGGAACTGTGCTCAACATCTCACTGTTGCGGCATGCCACCCGATCCGATGTCTGTTGCGGCATGCCACCAGATCCAATGTGATGCTGTTGCGATGCGCAACCCGATCCAATGTGACACTGCTACAGTGTGCAACCCAATCCACACAACATACATGTGGCGGCGTGCCACTTGATCCAAACCATATACCTGTGGCGGTGTGCCACCCGATCCGCACATAACAATCAAAGAAAACACACATCAAGTCGTAATGCTTATACTTATGAAATGTCCGAATATCAACCGCAAGCACGCCAAGTGCATAATACAAATCATAGGGAGACGGGTAGCACCATACGCTACAAAACTCAAGCATAACTAAGGTGCGATATATGATCTGCATCTCGAGAGCCATCCTGCTCACATAACACCACAACTACGTGGAACCTCGACACATGTGCGAATAATCGAGCTGTCTCACAACCTACATGGCACAATAGAGTATTACATGAAAAAGCTGACGATGAAAATAACATCCAACGTCCGAAGACTCCTCCATATGAAATGCTATGTTGAATGAACACACCCGGCCTGGTGTAAAGCACACATCCATATTTAGACCCATCAATGGACCTCAAGCCAATTCTGATTGTACTGTACTGGGCTAAAAATCTCTCTAGGATCCACAATATCCCTTTTCCATGACACATAATAACAACCGTCAAATCCGGAACAAACTCATACGGTCCACAGCCTAAGGAATAGATTGCCTCTCAGGCATAAACTCTCGCATTTGCGATATTACCATAACCTCCATACTTGGTTTCAATCTTTAACAGTCAAGTGACTAACATGCCCCACTTATACAAATTTCTCTTTGGAATACGTCCCCATGACCTTCCGAGCAGGTAGCAAAGTCTGCACGTCCATACCATCAACCATCTAATTCTGTAAAGCGAATCAAAAATTCGCAAATCAATACACAAAGCCTTTTCCCCATATCACCATTCTCAGGTGACACTAAAGAAAATGCCAGCCTACTCTGAACATCTGAATTCCCTCCTGCTCATCCGAGCTCGTGACATTCTATCAACACCGGACCTTGACCTTCACCTTTAACTTCTAGTTCCCATGCCGCTCACTGCACCCATCATGCCGCTACGCGATAATACATGTATTCACCATAACCCTTGAACTACTAGCGGAATAAACACTTCATTGGCTAGAAACCTTTCACTTAGCTCATTTCAAAAGAACCAATGCAACACGCAACTAAATTCTCAAATCGCAGAAAATACAAACCTCAAGTTGTGATCTAAACCGCCATAACTCTTCCGGAATCCATTTACACAACAAAGCCATTCGAATCAAATACCTCCCAAATCAACCAAGTTGTGATGGCGCTCAAGCCTAAGTGTACAACCACAAAGTAAATGTATAGCTTCATGCTGAAGAAACTGATCACTGCCCTAATCATGCTGATTCAACCATTACAAACCGACCCAACTTCTTCCAATTTATTCTCGCCTTGCCTTAGAAATAATAATAGCTCCATTCAAACATGTGATGAACCAAACCCGCACTCATCTCGAGTGACCCGCACCACGAGGCCACATCGTCTCATTACTCATGAATCATCTCATATACTCCTTACGCGCACAATAGAATCTCCAACTAGCACACCCATTCTGCAAGACCTTCCGCGAATCCGAAGCTATTCCTTCATTTCCTCCAATACTGCACTGCGTACCCAATGATAACATAGAACCTTCTAAGTCCTTAGGCACTGTACTCAAAATTCTTGAACCCACTAGGACCACTGTTGAGAGTCACCAGCTCTGACTTGGCCCCGAATATAAGCCAAACTCTAGTGCACTGCTAGTACATGAACACCCTATCAAAGAAGTACCCGAATGAATTCTTTCCCTTGTACATAACCCCCACAAGAAGCATAAACTTTGAGTCTTTCCAAAACCTGAACATGAATCGACAAGGCCCAAATATTGTACACATTCCTCAAATCCTTTGCTCGAATTACCACTGATGTTTTCTTTTCTTAGTCATATTAACCTACCGATACACCGATAACCCAAAACTGCACAAGCAGACAACCACACAATCCAATCGTAGACGGTGGGGCTCCCCCCACTTAGCTTGAAGCTACAATTACATAACCCTGGAACCCACTAAGACTTCTCCTTCCCAATTACCATGATCTTGCACAATTAACTCGCCAAACTTCTTGTAGTTTCTTGTTAAACCTTCATGAACATTTTGAATTATCAGCCATGATCACCTATTCGACCTCCCACTGGATAGTAAGTAGAACTCTTCATAGAAACTTCATCAAAATCACGCAACACTAACTTGCTCACAGGAGATAACCCACATGTGGATTCCCATGCCGACATCCTCCAACGGAGCTACATTGGGTACCACTACTACGAAATTAGCAGGCCCTTCTAAGCCCGTGATCATCAACCAGCTACACAAGTCTGTTCATTCCCTGTTGACATCCACTGAAAGTCCGACAGTACATTTCACACTCGAAGTCACATTGTATTCCCCTCCATTTCAAGCAAACTCCTTTCTGCCATATTCAATGTTCACCAGTACAATAGCCACCATCCCAAATACAATCCGTAGACTTAGTCACTTTCCCACCGTGATTCCCAGATCGCTCTAAACTTTCTTCAAACAAGTGGCTTCCTACCATAGAATCCATATGCTATTCTGCTACTTCCACTTCGGTTAAACCATCTTCGTTAAGTAACTGCTCGATCCTTGCTTTCATACTTGACCTGCTAGCAATTCAACCACCGCGAGACACCTTCCACCATGTCCTTCCTCATACTTCGCTGCCCGAATATTGCCCCAAATCAACTCCATACCTGTAGCACCTGAACAAATAAGTCGCTACCAACTCTAAACCTCCTAGAGGATCATCTTTCTGGAGCCATTAACATTTGAAATACCGATTTGATTCTAAACCGCGACATACCGCTATCTCTGACACCCGCTCCTCAGGCACCATTTCACAACACCCTGCCCTCAAGGCAGATTGAAGAAGACCATAACACCGGGGAACATTAATACATCCAATAAGGGCAGCGACACCGCATCACAGATGAAAATTCCACCATGCTCGAAAATACCAAGTCTCGTTACTCTATCAACCCAAACTTGGACATTCATAGTCCGATTGCCTTTCCTTTGCTGGAATTAAACGCTGAACCTCTAGATCATGCACTGAAAAATCCTCCTTCCAAGTCATTCACTGTCTCGACACATAGAGAAGCACCCTGCCATTACACCAATGTTGTATGATAATAACGTCTGAACATCATAGCAATCTGCATGTAGCCTCGAAACCATAAAAAATACAGCTACTGAGCTGAAATGACAAAACCTCCTTCCACAAGAAGACGATAATAACTTGCTCGAATGCATAGGGAGAAACATCCTGCTCCATGTCTGTAGTACCACTGCAACTCCTCGATGCCCAATCAACACGAGCGCTCAACATCATATAAGAATGAGTAGGAAGAAAATAAAGGCCTAAGCCTCAAAGAAATCAAATCGCACGAAGAGGAATCAAGAAGGGAGTGCTCCTAATAGCCCTGTAGCCTCTTGAAGATAAGTACAGACGTCTCCGTACCGATCCACAAGACTCTCTAGACTTGCTCATAACTCATGAGACCCAAGTGAACCTAATGCTCTGATACAAGCTGTCACGACTCAAAATCCACTATAAGTCATGATGGCACCTAACACCGCCATTAGGCAAGCCAACGTTGATTTATCAATTTTTATTCATACATTTTATTACTTTGAAATTACAAATTCCCAATAATTTAATAGTATAAAATAGAAGTATGTAATACCATAATATTCCAATCATCCCTTTTAAAGCATAAATCTCTCGGTCTTGTATTCTACTTCAATACCTCAGAAAGTGCCAAACGTCAATATCAAATCAACAAGAAGTACTGTAAAATGTCGGGCATCAGTGGAAGGTTTATCTTATGAATATTCGAACTGCTAGCGATAACGCACGATTTTGCCGAGGTCATTCGGCCCCATCCAGAACAATGCGTACACTGACGAGGGTCGAATAGAACGAACCATAGATGCACCTATATACTGCCGAGGCGTTCGGCCCACTCTACAAGAAAGGAAGGAATTTTCCGAATCACAAGATACGTGTTTACACTATAGAACTTGAGCACAAAGTGAATATAACCTTTTATCGTTTCTCAATTTCCTTGCCAACAACTCAATTGATAGGGCTGGGCCTACGATATATTGAATTTCCTAATCAAGTTAAATCATATTTTCAATTACTTAAGTCAACAGAATAAGTTCAAGTAATTCAAATATTACATGATAAAATCTTAGGTCTAACCGAACATAAACATGCTTTAGCTACGTACGGACTCTCGTCACCTCGTGCGTACGTAGCACCCACAACTAGTAAGACATAGCAATTAATATCACCTAGGGTTAGTTTTCCCCTCACAAGGTTAGACAAGAGACTTACCTCGCTCCGAAGTTCCATACCCGGCTCCAAAGCCACTCTAACACCCCAAATCGATGCCCGTCGCTTAAAAACTAGTCAATCAATGTGCAAATCCATAAATATATATTCAATACTCATTATAAATCAATTTATAACAATTTTCAACTCCGCTCAAAAAGTCGATAAAGTCATCCTCGGGCACACATGCCCGGATTCTGAAAACTTCTGAAAATAAATTTAACCATAACATTACGAACTCAAATATATAATTTATTTTCAATTTCATGTCCAATTTCGTGGTCAAATCCAAAATTACCAAATCCTAGGTTTTCTTCAAAATCCAAAATTTCTACCAATTCCCATGTTTAAATCCATATATAAACCATGTATTTAACTCAAAAATTGTGGGAATTACTTACCTTGACATAGATGATGAAAATCTTCCTTCCAAGAGCTTCAAGAATAGCCCAACCAGAAAAGAATGTGAGAGGGATGGGCTAAGTCCCGAAATTTAAACCCTCAGCCCAGTTCCATTCTCTTCGCGATCGCGGAATAACCCTTGCGATCGAGAAAGCCAAACAGCCCTGCCCCAAAATTTCTTCTTCGAGTTCGCAGTGGCCTTCCCGCGTTCGTGATGACCACTGCCCCTCACCCTCCATTTTCGCGATTCCCCAGTCGCGTTCACGTAGCCAGAGGCCTCCGGCCCTGTTTCCCTCATCCCCTCTTCGCGTTTGCGATTGGGCCTCTGCGTTCACAAAGCACTGTCAGGCCCACCTATGCGTTCGCAGGCCCCTCTTCGTGTTCACATTGGGCAAAAATCACCAGCCCAAAAATCCTTCTTCGCGAGCACGTCTCTTTCCCCGCGTTCGCGAAAAACAGCACAAGCACCAGCAAATCAGCAATAGCTTTTCATCCCAATTTGGTCCGAAGCCACCCCGAAGCACACCCGAGGCCCTCGGGACCCCATCCAATCTTACCAACCAGTCCCTAAACATAAAACGGACCTGCTCGAGGCCTCAAATCACATAAAACAACATTCAAATTACGAATGGACGACCTAATTCCTTCTTTAAACTTTCAAACTTCCAAACTTCGACGAACGTATCCGATTCATATTTAAACATTTCGGAATGACGCCAAACGTTACGTATAAGTCATAAATCCCAATACGAACCTATTCCAAGGCTCGGAATCCCAAACGGACATCGATGACACCAAAATCCACTTCAAACCAAATTCAGGGATTTCTTAAACTTTCAAAATGCCAATCTCCCGAAATAAGCGTCGAAATTCTCTCAGGTGATCCGATACTCAACCCGAATATACGCCTAGGTTCGAAATCATCATACGAGCCTAGTGGAACCTTTAAATCCCGATTCCGAGGTCGTTTACTCAAAAGTCAAACCTTAGTCAACTCTTCCAACTTAAAGCTTTCGAAATTAGAATTTTCTTTCCAAATCAACTCCGAACTTTCCGAAATTCAATTACGACCATGCGTACGAGTCGTAATACCTGAAGTGAAGCTACTCAAGGTCTCAAATTGCCAAACAATGCGCTAGAGCTCAAAACGACTAGTCAGATCGTTACATGGGGAGTCGTAAAAGCGGCCAAAGGGGTCGCAGAAGCGGTCCTGGACCAGCTGGGTGAAGGGCCGCAGATGCAGAGTTGGGGGCGCAGATGCGCATCCATAGAAGGGGAGAAGGCAGCACTGAAGCGGGGCCAGGCCTTTGGCGCTGGACCGTAGGAGCGGGTTTTTGTCCGTAGAAGCGGACTTGGCTGGGCTTGATTGAAAGCCTCACCTATGATAGGAATGTCCGCAAGTGCGCAGCCGTAGAATCGGCTAGTGGACTGCAGATGCGAAAAGTCGTCTGGGTAGAGAGTTCGTTTACAAACGGGATTTGGCCCATTTTCTCTCATTTTCACTTGGTTGGGACGATTTTGGAGAGCTTCAAGGGGAGATTTTTGTCAAGAATCACAAGGTAAGTGATTCCCACCTATTACAAGTTAAATACATGGTTTGTATAAGGATTTAAACATGGAAATTAGTAGAAATTGTGGGATTTTTGGCATTTTTGAAATTTGACCACAAAATTGGACATGGAATTTGGAATAAGTTATATATTTTAGTTCGTGGTGTCATGGATAAAGTTTGTCTTCAAAAATTTTGGAATCCGGGCACGTGGGCCCGAGGATTGATTTTATGAACTTTTGAAGCGGAGTTGGAAATTATTTAAATTGATTAAATATGGGTATTAGAGTATCTTTTGATTGGTCTGCACATTGTTTGAATAGTTTTGGATCGACGAGCTTTGGATTGAGGTGTTAGAGAGGCTTTGGAGCCGGTTTTGGAACTTCGGAGCGAGGAAAGTCTCCTGTCTAACTTTGTGAGGGGGAATCTACCCCTTAGGTGATATTTATTGTTATGTGCAACTAGTTGTGGGTGCTACTTACACACGAGGTGATGAGAGTTCATACGTTGCTATAGCATGTTTATTCTCGGGTAGACTTAGGATCTTATCCTATAATAAATGAATTATTTGAACTCATGTTGCTGACATTAATTAATCGAAGTTATAAATAAAATTGATTTAGAAATAATTATATGATACTAAGACAAGCCTTAAAAGTTTGAGTTGTGGGTGGGTTACTTGAGAAACGGTATAGATTATATCCATTTTGTGCTCAAGAATGGTGTTGTAAACACGTGTGTCATAATTTGGTAACTTTCTTCTTTTTCTTGTGGATCGGCCGAACGTCTCGGTAGTATATAGATGCATCTATGGTTCGTGCTGCTCGACCCTCGGTAGTGTACACATTATTCCGGATTGGGCCGAACGACCTCGGCAAAATCGTTCGTTATGCCGCTTGTAGCCCGAATATTCACGAGTTAACCTCTCTACTGATGCCCAAAATTTTTATATGTTACTCCGGGTTTATTTGGAGATGACATTAACAAATTTTCAGAGATATTAAGGTAGAATACAAGATTGAGAACTTATACTTTAAAGGAAATAATTGAAAACTTTTTTTTGAGATTTAAAGATTTAATTCACTATTGTTGTGCACTTCATATCTGTTATGGATTATAAAATTATCTGCTTGGACCTCTAGTAAGTGTTGATGTCAACCTCTCGTCACTACTTCTCCGGGGTTAAGCTAGATACTTACTGGGTATACGTTTATTTACATACTCATGCTGCACTTTTGCACTAAATGTGCAGGATTTGACAGGTTCATTGATGACCACCTTAGCGCGTAGGCGCACCTATTGGGGAGACTTTATGTGAGCTGCATTCCAGGCTACGAAATCGCAGTCCACCGAGTCTCCATTATACTATTTATTTATTTCTGCCTTATTACATTCGGGACAGATGTTGTAATATTAATGTACTCTTTAAAAAATACTCATGCACCTGTGACACCGGGTTTCGGGGGTTCTTACGGGCTGTTCGTTATTGTAGCTCCTGTATATCATTATCCACCCTGTAAATTTTATTTCATACTATTTAATTAATAAAAATTATGATTTTAAAATACTAAAATAATTAACTAAGTGATCAATCAGCGTTGGCTTGCCTAACAGCGGTGTTAGGTGCCATCACGACCTTTAGTGAATTTTGGGTCGTGACAGGTTAGGTAATAATAATTTTGTTTTGATTTAAATTTAAAAAAATTAAATTATGTATTATTTATTATTAATAATTAGTTACTCTTTTTGAATTTGAATTTAAATATAGAAGGAAAGTCTAATTTTAATTTGAAATATTTACAAGCAACATAGTAAAAAATATAAAAATCAAAACTTTATATTGAAAATAAAATAGAAGAAAAGTCTAGTAAAAAATATAAAAATCAAAAATTTATATTGAAAATAAAACAGAAGAAAAGTCAAGTTGCTTATTCCATATAATGTAGAAACAAATTCTAAAAATATTAATTTTTATACAAAGTAATAAAATAACATATATTTTGGATGAAGTAAAAAATGTAAAAATCAAAACTTTATATTGGAATAAAATAGAAGAAAAGTCTAATAGCTTATTCCATATAATGTTGAAAAACAATGATCAAAATATTAATACATTTTATACAAAAAAAATATATATATATTTTGGACGAAGTAAGAAATCTATGTTATCATCTATCTATATATAATAGGAGAGGCAAATACACCATAGTAAGCCAAGTGTAAACATAATAAAAAGATAATTCACAATTTTAGGACAAAGTTAGTTAGGTTAAGTAACAAAAAAGTTAAAATTTAAATTATGTATTATTTGTTATTGATAATTAGCTACTCTTTTTGAATTTGAATGTCACGACCCAAAATCCACTATAGGTCGTGATGCCGCCTAACGCCGCCGTCAGGCAAGCCAACGGTGATTTACCAATTTGATTACTCATTTTATTACTTTGAAATCATAATTTTCATTAATTAAACAGTATAAAATAGAATTTACAAGGTAAATGATAATATTTACACGAAGTACAATAATGAACAACCCGTAGGAACCTCCAAAACCCAGTGTCACAAGTGCATGAGCATTTTCTAAGGAGTACAACAATAGTACAATATCTGTCTAGAATGTAAATAAGACAGGATAAAATAAATAGTACGATGGAGACTCAGTGGACTGCGATTCGTAGCCTGGGTTATAGCTCACATAAAGTCCCCTCAACAGATGCGCCTATGCGCCAAGATAATCACCAAATGAACCTGTCAGATCCTGCACATTTAGTGCAAAAGAGCAGCATGAATACGTAAATCAATGCGTATCCAGTAAGTATCTAGCCTAACTCCGGAGAAGTAGTGACGAGTAGTCGACGTCGACACTTACTAGAGGTCTAATAAATAATATAATAATTCATAACAAATATGAAGTGCACAACTATAGTGGGGTAAATATGTAAATTTCATAATCTTCCGAATATATTTCCTTTAAAGTATAAATTTATCGATCTTGTATTCTACCTTAACAATGTAACGACTCGGCCGGTCATTTTGAGAGTATTAGTCCCAAACCCCTATTTATTGCTCCCTCTATCTTATTTTTGAGTTTTTTGACTTGCTAGGGTGTTATGGTGTCGGATTCGGGAGAGTTTCGAATTGGAATGGGACACATAGTCTCTAAATTGGGAGTTAAAGTTCTAGGAATTTACCGTAGTTTGAATTGTGTGAAGACGACTCTGAAATGGAGTTTCGATGGTTCCATTAGCTCCATAGAATGATTTTGGTCTTAGAAGCATGTTTGGATGTTGAATTAGAGGTCCGTACGTCATTTCGGCGTCAAATGGTGAAAGTTGGAAAGTTGGATTTGGAAAGTTGACCGGGAGTGGAACTTTTGATATCGGGGTTGGATTCCGATTCCAGAAGTTAGAGTAGGTCCTAATGTAAATTATCACTTGTGTGCAAAATTTGAGGTCAATCAAAATTGATTTGATAGGTTTCAGCATCGGAAGTAGAAGTTTAAAGTTTTAAAGTTCATTAGGCTTGAATCGATGTGCAATTCATATTTTTAACATTGTTTGATGTGATTTAAAGGATTGACTAAGTCTGTATGATGTTTTAGGACTTGTTGGTATATGTGGACGAGGTCTCGGAGGCCCGGGTGTGATTTAGATTGAATCCGAAACAAATTTTGACTTGTGAGAATGGCTGAAGTGCACTAGTTCTGGTGCAATCCCACCTGCGCAAGTTGACAGCAGGTGCGAGCTCACAGAAGCGAGCGGGTGGGCGCAAATGCGTGGCTGGAGAAGGTGGACAGTTGTCGCATGTGCGATGAGGAGGTCGCAGAAGCGGTGTCGCTTCTGCGGAAGGATGAACACTGAAGCGGAAAGGCCAGGAGGGCCTAGCGATCGCAGGAGCGCATGCGCAGAAGCACTCCTTGGCCGTACAACAACCCTACCGGTCGTTTTGAGCTCTAACGCATCGTTCAGCAGTTTGAGGCCTTGAGTAGCTTCACTTCAGGTATTATGACTTGTGCGTGTGGCCGGAATTTAATTTAGGGAAGTTCGGGATTGATATGGAAAGAAAATTCTAATTTCGGAAGCTTTAAGTTGGAAGAATTGACTAAGGTTTGACTTTTGAGTAAACGACCTCGAAATTGGAATTTAAAGGTTCCAACAGGTTCACATGATGATTTCAGACTTGGGCGTATGTTCGGGTTGAGCATCGGACCACCCGGGAGCATTTTGGCGTTTATTATAGAAAGTTAACATTTTCGAAGGTTTAAAAATTTTATAAGTTTGGCTTGAAGTAAACTTTGGTGTTATCAAGGTCTGTTTGAGGTTCCGAACCTTGGAATAGGTTCGTATTGTGATTTAAGACTTGTACGCAAAGTTTGGCGTAATTCCAGAATGTTTTGGTATGGTTCGGACGCGTTCGTCGAAGTTTGCAAGTTTAAAAGTTTAAAGAAGGGTTTTGATCGTCGATTCATAGTTTCAATGTTGTTTGGCACGAATTGAGGCTTTGACTAAGTCAGTATCATGTTGTGGGATGTGTTGGTATGTTTGGACGGGGTCCGAGGGGCCTCGGGTGTGAATCGGATTGAAAACGGATCGAGTTTAGACTTGGGAGAAATGGTGAGGCATCTGGGATCTGGTGCAATCGCACCTGCGTGGAAAGGACCGCAGGGGCAAGACTGCAAAAGCGACCTTGGTGTCGCAAAAGCGGTTGGGCTTAAGGTTTGCTGGAGACGCAGGTGCGAAGAGTTTCCGCACCTATGGGTGCGCAGATGCGGGCGCAGGAGCATAGAAGCGGAATGATGCTTGGGGTGAAGACGCGTAGAAACGGAGAAAGGTCCGCAAAAGCGGACTCGTAGAAGCAGAAATCTCCAGCCCAGAAGCAGCTAGCTTCACAGATGTGCAAGGGAGACTCGCACCTGTGATGGCGCAGAAGCAGAATTATTTTCATAGGTGCGAGAATGCAACTGGGCAGGGGGCTTCGTAGAAGTGATGATGGTGTTGTAGAAACGATGTCGCAGTTGCACAAAATTGCCCACAGAAGCAAAACTGGGCAGATTATTAAGGGATCAAACTTGGTCTTTTTCCTCATTTCGTTTTGGATTTTTGGAGCTCGATTTTGGGGAGATTTTGAGGAGTTTTCATCATGTAACATAAGATAAGTAATTTCCCACTTGTTGTAAGCAAAATGTAAGGTTTATATGCTGATTTAAGGAACAAAATTTAGGAAAATTGTGGTGTTTTTGGTAGAAAACCAAGAATTGATATTCTGGGATTTTGACCATGAAATTGGATGTGGAATTCAGAATAAATTATATATTTGAGTTCGTAAGGCTATGGGTAATGTTTAGCTTCAAAAATTTTCAAAATCCGGGCATGTGCCTGAGGGTTGATTTTATAGGCTTTTCGAGCGAAGTTGGGAATTGTTTAAATTGATTAATTTGGGTATTAGAGTATATTTTGATTGGTTTGCACATTGTTTGAATAGTTTGGGATCGACAGGCTTTGGTTTGAGGTGTTAGAGAGGCCTTGGAGCCGGTTTTGGAACTTCAGAGCGAGGTAAGTCTCTTGTCTAACTCTATGAGGGGGAAACTACCCCTAGGTGATGTATTTGTTATGTGTTACTTGTTGTGGGGGCTACGTACGCACCAGGTGACGAGAGTCCGTGCGTAGCTAGATTCATATTATGTCCAGGTAGAGTTAGGTTCTGGCCATGCAATAACTGTACTATTTGAGTTGTCGCTTGCTTATTAAATTCCTTTATTTTACGTTGCGACTTGAGGCTAGACTTGTGTAGAGTGATAGACTTGCTATTGTAGATATTCGACGGGCTTCATGATTAGCCACGAGATGATGTACTCCTCTTACGAATTTCTCCCACGTTATGTGTTCTCACCGAAAGGTTTCCCTTAAATATTTATAACTCACACGTCTAATTGTGAGTGGGGTCAAGGACCCGTCAAAGCTTCTTATTCTAATGGGATTGGGTCGTTCTCCTTGGCAAGATAGATACATCTATGATTCGTGTCGTTCGACCCTCGGCAGTGTGCACACTATGATGGATCGGGCGCTATGCCTCGGCAGAATTTATGTACCACACTCTCATGGGAGCGGGCCGTTCGCCTCGGCAATAAAATAGATGTATCTATGTTTTGGTAATGTTATGGTGGATCGGGCCATACGCCTCGAAATTTCTATAAAATACTCTTATGAAATCGTGTGCAATAATTGGCAAGAAGCCAACATATCTGTGAGCTTTTCCTGGTTGAACTGTGATGACCTATCTGGTAAGGTCCATTTTATATATACTCCGATTGAGGAGGTAGCTACTAGCTAAGAGTTTGAATCATTGCTGAGAGGAGGACTGTACCACGTATTTACACTTGTTTACTTCTATTGTATCTATCTTATTGGACCACTTGTAAGTGTTGATGTCGCCCCCTCGTCACTATTTCTCTAGGGTTAGGCTAGATACTTACTAGGTACGCGTTGATTTACGTACTCATACTACACTTGCTGCACTTTTTGTGCAGGTACTTATATGTCTTGTGGTCCTTTAGGCGCAGAGGCGCGGCCACTATGGGGGATTTTACCGTGAGCTACATTTCATGTTATGACCCGAAGCCTGTAGAGATCTATCAGAGTTATTTATATTTTCCTATCTAATTTGTATTCCAAACAGATATCGTATATTATTATATTTTCTAGATGATGTTCATGCACTTATGACATCAGGTTTTAGGGGTTCCTACGGGTTGTTCTCTATTGTAGTTCCTGCAAATTCTATTTCACTCTATTTCATAAATAAAAATTATGATTCAAGGTACTAGAATGAGTAATTAAATTGATCAATCACTGTTTGCTTGCTTGACTGTGGTGTTAGGCGCCATCACGACCACTAGCGGATTTTGGGTCGTGACAGCTTTGTATCAGAGCGTAAGGTTCACTTAGGTCTCACGAGTCATGAGCAAGTCTAGTAGAGTCTTGCGGATCAGTACAGAGACGTCTGTACTTATCTTCGAGAGGCTGCAATGCTGTTAGGAGCACTTCCCTTCTTGATTTCCTCATCGTGCGGTTTGATTCCATTGGGGCTTGTGCCTTTTTTTCTTCCTACTTAATGTTATGCAACGTGAAGCGCTTGTTGTTAATCGGACGTTCAAGAGTCGTATTGGTACTGCAGACGTGGTGCAGGATGTTTTTCCTTGCGTGTTCGGGCAGGGTATTATCGTCGCCTTGTGGAAGAATGTTCTGTCATTCGGCTTGGTAGCTGTATTTCTGGTGGTTTTAAGGCTATGCATAGATTGCTACGATGTTCATGCATCGTTATCGCATAGTATTGATGTAATGGTGGGGTGCTCGTTTATGCATTGAGGCAGTGAATGACTTGAAGAGAGGATTTCTTAGTGCATGATTAAGGGGTTCAGCATCTAATTCCAGTGGAGGAAACGCAATCTGACTATAAATGTCTAGGTTTGGTTGATGAAGTAACAAGACTTGATATTTTCGAGCATGGTGGAATTTTCATTGTGATGCGGTATCGTCGTCCTTGTTTGAACGCATTATGGTTCGTCGTTGTTATGGTCTTCTTTGATTTTGCCTTCGGGGCAGAGTGTTGTGAAATGGTGCCTGAGGGGCGGTTGCTAGATATAGCGGTGCGCAGCAGTTCAGAATCGAATTGGTATTTCTAATGTTGATGGCTCGAGAAAGATGAGCTTCGAAAAGGCTTAGAGCCGGTAACATTTTACTGGTTCAGGTGCTACAGAGATAGATTCTTGATTTGATGCAACATTTGGGCAGCGAAGTATTAGGAAGAACATGGCAGGAAGTGTTTCGAGGTGGTTGAAGTATTAACAGGTAAAGTATGAAAAGTAGGGTTGAGGCGCTGCTTAAAGGAGATGGTTTAACTGAAGTAAGAGTGGCAGATTAGCATATGGATTATGTGGTAGGATAGCCGCGTGCCTTGAGAAAGTATAGAACGATTTGGGAGTTGTGATGGAAGGTGATTTAGTCTACAGGTTTTACTTAGAATGATGGTCACTGTACGAAGAAAGATTTAATATGGAAAAAAGGAGTTTGCTTGAAATGAAGAGGGGTGTGAGGATCAATTTATCATTTCAGTCGCAATATGACTTGAGTTTGAAAGGTATTGTTGAACTTTCAGTTGATGTCAATGGGGAAGGATTTGACTTATACAGTTGGTGGACAAACATGGGTTCAGGAGAGTTTACTGGTTTCATGGTAGTTGTAACCAGTGGCAGCCCGTTGGAAGATGTCGGCATGGAATTCCACAGGTGGGTTATTTCATGTGGGCAAGTTATTTGTTACATGATGTTGACGAAGCTTCTGCGAAGAATACTACTTGCCACCCAGTAAGAGGTCAAATATGTGATTGTGACTAGTTATTCGGAATGTTCATGAAAAGTTTAATGTGGTACTACAAGAAACTTGGCGGGTTAACGGTGCGAGATCATGGTAATTGAGAAGGAGGAATCGTCGTGGGCTCTGCATTATGCGACAGTAGCTTAAAGCTAAGTGAGGGAGCCCCCATTTATAATTGGATCGCATGGTTTTCTGCTTGTACTGTTTTCGGTTATCGGGGTGTTGGTGGGTTATTATGACTAAGGAAAGAAAACCTCAGGGGTAATTCAGCAAAGAACTTGATGGATGTGTGCTACCTTCGACTTTATCGAAGCATGTTCAGGTTTTTAGGAAGACTCGGAGCTTATGCTTTTGTTAACGTGATGTACAAGGAAAAGAGTTCAGCCGGTTGCTTCTTCCAGAGGTTGTTCATGTGCTAGTAGAGCATTGGAGTTGGTTATATTCGGGACCAGGTTAGAGTGGGTGACTCTCGACAACGGTCCTAGTGGGTTCAAGAATTAAAGTGTGGTATTAGAGGAAAGGAAGAAATAGCTTCGGCTCGTGGAAGGTCTTATAAAATGGTTGCACCAGTTGAAGATGCTATTGGGTGCATAAGGAGGTATGAGTTGGCTCATGAGTATTGGGATGTGGTCGCATGGATGCGGGTCACTCGGGATGAGTGCGGATTGAGTTTGTTATGTTGTGAATGGAGCTATTATTATTTATAAGGAAATTCTAGAGTAAATTGAAAGAAGTTGGGTCGGTTAGTAATGGTTGAATTAGCATGATTGTGGCAATAATCAGTTCCTTCGGCATGTGAAGTTATGCATGTACGTGCGGGCTTGACAGCCATCGTAACTTGATTGACTTGGAAGGTATTTGATTCAAATGGCCTTGTTGTGTAAATGGATTCCGGAAGAGTCCTGACGGTCTAGATCATGACTTTAGGTTTGTATTTTCTGCGTTTTGGGAATTCAGTTGCGTGTTGCATTGGTTCTTCTGAAATGAGTTAAGTGAAAGGTTAGCCAATGAAATGTTTATTCTACTGGTAATTCAAGGGTTATGATGAATTCTTGTATTCTCGCGTAGCAACGTGATGGGTGTAGTGAGCAGCATGGGAATTGGAAGTTGAGGATCAAGGTTGCGATTCGGTATTGATAAGAATGTTACATGCTCGGATGAGCAGGGAAGAATTCAGATGTTTAGAGTAAGCTGGCATTTGTCTTAGTGTCGCCTGAAAATGGTGTTCTGAGGAAGAGGCATTGTGTATTGAGTTGCGGATTGCGATTTGCCTTATAGAATTGGTATGGTTTGTGGTATGGATGTGTGAACTTTGTACCTGAGTGGACGGACATGGGAGCGTACCCCACGGGGAGATTTGTATAAGTGTGGCATATTAATCACTTAATTGTTAAAAATTTAGACCAAGTATGGAGGTTATGGTAATATCGCAAATGCGAGAGTTTATGCCTGAGAGGCGTCCTATTCCTTAGGTTGTGAACCGTGTGAGATTGCTTCAGATTTGACGGCTTGATTATTTGCGCACGCGTTGAGGTCACGTGTAGCTTGTGGTGTTATCTAAGCAGGATGGCTCTCGCGATGCAGGTTATTTACTGCACCTTAGTTATGCTTGGGCTTTGTAGCGTATGGTGCTATTCGTCTCCCCAGAGTTGTATTTTTGCAATTGGCGTGCTTATGGCCGATATTCGATATTCCGTAGGTAGAAGCATTACGGCTTGATGAGTATGTCCTTATTTATTGATATGAGTGGATCGGGTGGCACGCCGCCACGGGTACGTTATTCGGATCGGGTTGCACGCTGAAACGGTATCATGTTTGGATCGGGTTGCACCCTGCAACAGTGTTATGTTGAGTACGGTTCCCTATATCTATTCCTGCATATTTTGTTTCTCATCTTCTGAGAAGGGTTCATAACATCTGTTCGACCGTTTTATTAGTTGCGCGGTTGGGTAATTCTTTTCCAGAGTTCGTTCCTCCTTATGTGTCATATTTGAGTTGTAGCTTGCCGGCGCATTAATGGCGTCATATGAGATCGGAGTTAGTGTTTGAGGTGGCTTATCGCCTGAGCAGTGTATTGGATGAGACGAGATTGGTGGACCTGAAATTTGTGCAATCAGATTTATACAAGGTACATTAAAGAGAAAATATCATTATTTAGTTTAAAATAAGGTAATGGTTCTGGTCAGGAGGAGAGACTCCATGAATTATTGATTCGGCAGGTGGTTATGAGTTTCTACACGTCTCTTTCATCGTGGCATATTGCGAGAGTTGGAACAGGACTTACATGTGTCATGAGGTGTATTGTGGGCATCGGATTCGTGAAATTTCAGCTATTATGGTCGGGGGATGTTATTATGGACAACCGACTTATGTGGTGCATGGTGTGATTTAGCATAGACACATGATCATGTTTTGTACAGTGTGTGGAGATTGGTAAGGTGTTCGTGTGTTAGAATCAGGCCTGTAAAGAAATTCGGAAGTTGGAACTTGGTTCTAAAGCATGATAGCTAAGGTTATAGGGAGGATTTTCAGTCTGGTTTGAGCTAATGTGTTCAACTAGAATGTGGTGGCATGGGTAGGTGCACGAGGTATTAAACTGTGATTTTGAACAATTCCGGAGCAGTCCTTAGCACGTTCGAGGACGAACGTATCTTTAAGTGGGGGATATTGTAGCGACCCGACCAGTCATTTTGAGCTCTAGATTATGACTTGTGTGTGGTTGAAATTTAATTTTGAGAAGTTCGGGATTGATATGGAAAGAAAATTTTAATTTCGGAAGCTTTAAGTTGGAAGAATTGACTAAGGTTTGACTTTTGAGTAAACAATCTCGGAATCGAGATTTGAAGGTTCCAATAGGTTCTTATAATGATTTCGTACTTGGGCGTATGTTCGGGTTGAGCCAGCAGAACGAGTTCAAACAATTCAATTATTACACGATAAAGTCCTATGTCTACCCGGACATAAACATGCTTTAGCTACGTACAGACTCTCAGCTCATGCGTACTTAGCACCCACAACTAGTTGCACATAACATAAATATCACCTAGGGGTAGTTTCCCACTCACAAGATTAGACAGGAGACTTACCTCGCTTCGAAGTTCCAAAACTAGCTCCAACGTCTCTCTAACTCTTCAATTCAAGCCAAACAATCTGCAAATTCAATCAAAATATACTCAAATGCTTATGATTAATTAATTCATAACAATCCCAAACTCCACTCTAAAAGTCAATAAAGTCAACCCTCGGGCCCACGTACCCGGAATCAAAAATTTATCGAAGATAACCTTTACCCATAACATTACGAAATCAAATATATGATTTATTCTCAGTTCCACATCCAATTTCGCGGTCAAAAATCTCAAATACCAAATTCTAGGTTTCTTTCAAAATCCCCCAAATTCTACTAATTTCCATGTTAAAATTCCATATGAGTTCATGAAATATAATCAAAATTGGTTTAGAAACACTTACCCCCCAAGAGGTGGATGAAAATAGCTCTCCAAAATCGCCCCAAAGCCGAGCTCCAAAAATCCAAAATGAAATGAGGAAAATGACCAAGTTTGATCCCTTAATAATCTGCCCAGTTTCGCTTCTGCGGACAGATTGGTGCATCTGCGACATCGCTTCTGCGACTCCATCATCGCTTCTGCGAAGCCCACTGCCCAGTCACATTCTCGCACCTGCGGAAATAATTCCCCTTCTGCGCCATCACAGGTGCGAGTAACATTTGCGCATCTGCGAAGCCAGCCGCTTCTGCGATCCATGACTTGCCCCTTCCCAGTCGCTTCTGTGTTGCCAAAGACCGCATCTGCGATCACCCAGGTGCGGGAAATGCTTTGCACCTGTGACCTCTGCCAGTCCTTCTAAAATTTTGCTTCTGGGAAAACTGCTTCGCATATGCAATTGTGCATCTGCGATCAATTTCATCGCAGATGCGATGACACTAGTGGCTGCCAAAAATCAGCTTTTTCAACAATTTCCAAACAATCCGTTAACCACCCGGAATCCACCCGGGACCCGCTAGACCTCAACCAAATATACCAATACATCCTAAAATACAATACAAACTTAGTCAAGGCTTCAAACTGCGTCGAACAACATCAAAATTACGAATCGCGGCTCGAATCGAATTATGAGTTTTCAAATCTTCCAACTTCTATAATTTGTGCCGAAACGTATCAAATCAATCCGGAATGACTTCAAATTTTGCGTACAAGTCACAAATCATGATACGAACCTATTTCGAGGCTCGAAACCCCAAACAGACATTGATAACACCAAAGTCCACATCAAACCAAACTTAAGAAATTCTTAAACTTTCAAAATGCTAACTTTCCACAATAAGTGCCGAAATGCTTCCGGATCAACCGATACTCAACCCGACTATACGGCCAAGTTCGAAATCAACATACGAACCTATTGGAACCTTCAAATCCCTATTCCGAGGTCATTTACCCAAAAGTCAAATCTTAGTAAATTCTTCCAACTTAAAGCTTCCGAAATTAGAATTTTCTTTCCAAATCAACTCCGAACTTCCCGAAATTCAATTCCGACCACTACAAGTCATAATATTTGAAGTGAGGCTACTCACGGCCTCAAACCGCCGGATGACGCGCTAGAGCTCAAAATGACCGGTCGGGTCGTTACATTGAATTTAATCTTCTATCTATATTTAATAGGAGAGGCAAAGACACCATGGTAAGCCACACGGCAACATAATAAAAAAGTTGCATGGTAATCTTACGACAAAGTTAGCTAGGTTAGGTAATAATGAGTTTTTTAATTTAAATTTAAAAAAAATTAAATTATGTGTTATTTATTAATAATAATTGGTTACTCTTTTTGAATTTAAATATAAATATAGATATCACGACCCAAAATCCACTAAAGATTGTGATGATGCCTAACACCGCTGTCAAGCAAGCCAACGGTAGTTGATCACTTAATTACTCATTTTAGTATTTTGAAATCATAATTTTCATTAATTATATGAAATAGAATTTACAGGGTAAAGGGTAATATTTACACGAACTACAATAATGAATAATCCGTAGGAACCCCCAAAACCCGGTGTCAAAGTGCATGAGCATCAACGAGAGAATATAATAAAATACAACATCTTTATGAAATACAAATTAGACAAGAGAGTATAAATAACTCTAATGGAGACTCTATAGGCTGCGGATCAAAACATGAAATGCATCTCACAATAATGTCCCTGCAATAGCCGTGCCTCGGCGCCTAAAAGACCACTAGACATATATGTACTTACACTAAAAGTGCAGCAAGTGTAGCATGAGTACGTAAATCAACGCGTACCCAGTAAGTATCTAGCCTAACCCCAGAGAACTAGTGACGGAGGGTCGACATCAATACTTACTAGTGGTCCAATAAGAAAGATATAGTAGAAGTAAACAGGTGTGAGTCAGAGTAAATAAGCGAAATATCTGGTATAATATGTGGCACAATCCTCCTCTTAGCAATAACTAAAACTCTCAGCTAGTAGTTACCTCCTCAATCGGAGTATATATATTTTGGACCTTACCAAACAGGTCATCAATGTTCAATCAGAAAAGGCTCACAGATATGCTGGCTTCTTGCCAAGTATTACACACAGTTTCATAAGTGTATTTTATAGAAATGTCGAGGCATTCGGCCCGATCCATCATAACATTGCCGAACCAGAGATACATCTATTTTATTGCTAAGGCGAATGGCTCGCTCCCATGAGAGCGTGGCATATAATCCTGCCAAGGCGCACGGCCTGATCCATCATAATGTGCGCACTGCCGAAGGTTGAATGGCACGAACCATAGATGTATCTATCATGTCGAGGCGAATAGCCCGATCCCATTAGAATAAGAAGCTTTGACGGGTCCTTGACCCTACTCACGAATAGACGTGTGAGTTATACATTTTAAGGGAAACCTTTCGATAAGAACGCATAATGCGGGAGAAAATCGTAAGAAGAGTACAATTATTTAGCGGCTAATAATGAAGCTCATCGAATCTCTATAATAGCAAGTCTATCACTCTACACAAGTCTAATCTCAAGTCACAACATAAAATAAAGTAATTTAATAGGCAAGAGACAACTCAAATAGTACAGTTATAGCGTGGCGGGAACCTAAGTCTACCCAGACATAACATGAATCTAGCTACGCATGGACTCTCGTCACCTTGTGTGTACGTAGCCCCCGCAACAAGTAGCACATAACAAATACATCACCTAGGAGTAGTTTCCCCCTCTTAGAGTTAGACAGGAGACTTACCTCGTTCTGAAGTTCCAAAACCGGCTCCATTGCCTCTCAAACACCTCAAATCGATGCTCGTCTCTTCAAAACTAGCCAAACAAATGTGCAAATCCATAAATATATACTCTATTACCCATAATTAATCAATTAATAACAATCCCCAACTCCGCTCGAAAGTCGATAAAATCAACCCTCGGGCCCACGGCCCGGATTCCAAAATTTTTCGAAGATAAACTTTACCCATAACACGACGAACTAAAGTGTATTACTTATTCCAAATTCCATGTCCAATTTTGTGGTCAAAATCCAAAAATACTAAATTCTAGGTTTTCTACCAAAATCTCAAATTTCTACTAATTTCCATGTTTAAATCCATATACAAACCATGTATTTTACTTGTAATAGGTGGGAATCACTTACCTTGTGTTGCTTGACGAAAATCTCCCCTTGAAGCTCTCCAAAATCGCCAAAACCAAGTGAAAATGAAAGAAAATGGGCCAAATCCCGTTCTTAAACAAACACACCGCTCAGCGACCTCTTGCACCTATGGCCACTTGACCGCTTCTGCGGTTCCACAGGTGCGGCCAAATTACCGCTTCTGCGGTCACCCTTCAGCCCCCTGCCTTCACATTTGTGGACAAGACTCCGCTTCTACAGAGTCACACCTGCGACCAAGAAGCCGCTTCTGCGGTCCAGCAAGTGCGGCACAAACCTCGCACCTGCCCCTCAGACTGCCTCATTCCCTACCGCTTCTACGACCACTGGGCCGCATATGCGTTCAAGTAGATGCGGGAAAATCTTTGCACTTGCGGCCACTGCGAGTCCCTTCCATTGCGAGCTCGTCCTCGCTTCTGCGACCAAGACATTGTAGAAGCGATCACACCAGGTGCTGCCCAGCTTCAGCATTTCTCAGGTCCAAAAATAAACCCGTTAACCATCCGGAATCCACCCGAGGCCCTCGTCACCTTAACCAAATTTACCAACACGTCGCAAAATACAATACGAACTTAGTCGAAGCCTTAAACCACATCAAGCAGCATCAAAATCATGAATCGTGCCTCGGATCAAACTTATAAATTTTCAAATTCTATATCTTGTTCCGAAACATATCAAATCAATCCAAAATGACTTCAGATTTTGCATAAGAGTCACAAATGACGAAACAAATCTATTCCAAGGCTCGGAACCCCGAAGGGACATCGTTAACATCAAAATCCACTTCACCAAGCATATGAAATTCTTACACCTTTAAAACGCCAACCTTCTATACTATGCGCCAAAATGCTCCAGGATGATCCGATACTCAACCTGAACATACGCCCAAGTCCGAAATCATCATACGAACCTACTGGAACCTTCAAATCCTGATTCTGAGGTCGTCTACTCAAAAGTTAAATCTTACCCAATTCTTCCAATATAAAGCTTCAAAAATTAGAATTTTCTTTTCAAATCAATCCCGAACTTCCCGAAATTAAATTCCGACCACACGTACAAGTCATAATACCTGAAGTGAAGCTACTCAAGGCCTCAAACCACCGAATGACGCGCTAGAGCTCAAAACAACCAGTCGGGTTGTTACATTCTCCCCCACTTAAACATACGTTCGTCCTCGAACGTGCTAAGAACTGCTCCGGAGTTTTCCAAAATCACTAGCTCGAGTCAGACTGAAGGTCTACCCGTGCCACCACAACCCAGTTGGGCACATTAGCTCGAGTCAGACTGAAGGTCCTCCCTTTTATTTAGTCAATAAGCCTTAGAACCAAATTCCAACCTCCGAATTTCTCTATAAGTCCTGATTCTAGTATGCGAACACCGTACCAATCGCCACACACCGTACCAAAACATGATCATACACCTTTTGCTAAATTCACACCATGCCCCACAAAATTCACATGCCCAAAATAACATCCTCCGACCAGAAAAGCTGAAATTTCACAAATTCTATGCCCGCAATACATCTCATGACTTATATAAATCCTGTTCCAACTCTCGTTGTACTGCCACGACAAAAGAGAGTAACTCATAACCACCTGCCGAAACAATAATTCATGGAATCTCTCCTCCTGACAAGAACCATTACCTCATACTTAACTGAATAACGATATTTTCCCTTTAATGTACCTTGGATAAACCTGATTGCACAAATTTCAGGTCCAATAATCTCGTCTCACCTGGTGCAAGCTGCTCAGGCAATAAGCCACCTTAAACACTAGCTCAGATCTCATATGACGCCATCAATGCGCCGATAAGCTACAACTCGAATATGATGCATAAGGAGGAACGAACATTGGAAAAGAATTACCCAGTCCGTGTAATAAATAAAACAGTCAAACAGGCGTTATGATTCCTTCTCCGAGGATGAGAAACCAAATATGCAGAAATAGATATAGGGAACCGTACTCAACATAACACTGTTGCGGCAAGTAATTTGATCCAAACATGATAGTATTGAAGCGTGCAACCCGATCCAAATAACATAGCCGTGGCGGCGTGCCACCCGATCCACTCATAACAATAAATAAGGAAATACCCATCAAGCCATAGTGCTTCTACCTATGGAATACCGAATATTGGCTACAAGCACGCCAAGTGCAAAAATTACAACTCTGGGGAGACGGATAGCAGAATATGCCATAAAACCCAAGCACGACTAAGGTGCGATAAATGACTTGCATCTCGAGAGCCATCCTGATTATATGACACCACCAGCTGCACGGGACCTCAACACATGTACGAATAATCCAGTCGTCTCAACCCAGCACAACCCCCATAGTTCACAATCAAAGGAATAGAGAGCCCTAGGCATAAACTGTCACACTAACGATAGTACCAAAAATCTCCTGCATTTGGTTTCTATCTTTAACAATCAAGTGACTAGCATGTCACCCTCATACAATTTCCCGGTGGGGTACGCTCCCACGACCTTCCGCCCAGGTAGCCAAGTCCGCACATCCGTACCACCAACTGTACAAATTTTGTAAAGCCGATCAAGAATTCGCAAATCAATACACAATGCTCCTTCCACAGAACACCATTCACAGGCAACACTAGGATAATGTCAGCTTACAATGAACATCAAATTCTTCCTGGCTCATCCGAGCTCGTGACATTCTTGTCGACACCAAACTGCAACCTTGGTCCTCAACTTTCAAATTCCCATGCCGCTCATTGCACCTATCATGCCGCTTCTCAAGAATACACGAATTCATCATAACCCCTGAACTACCAGTAGAATAATTCTTCATTGGCTAGAAACCTTTCACTTAGCTCATTTTCGAAGAGCCCATGCAACACGCAACTGAATTCCCAAATAGCAGAAAATACAACCTCAAGTCATGATCTGGACTGACTCTTCAGCAATCCATTTACACAACAAGGCCATTTGAATCAAGTACCTCCAAAATCAATCAAGTTATGGTGTTTGTCAAGCCTGCACGTACAATCACAACCACATGTATGACTTCACACGCCGAAGGAACTGATCGTTGCCACAACCATGCCGACTTACCCATTACTATCCGACCCAACTTCTCTCAATTTAACCTTGACCTGACTTAGAAAATAGCTCCATTCACAACATAACGAACTCAATGCGCACTCATCCCGAGTGACCAGAATCGCGAGACCACATCGTGTCAATACCTATGAATCATCTCATACCTCCTTACGCGCACAATAACATCTACAACTGGTACACCCATTCTGCAAGTCCTTCCGCGAATCCGAAGCTATCTCTTCCATTCCTCCAGTACTGCACCGTATACTCGATGATAACGTAGAACATTCCAAGTCCCATTCGTAATTCACTGTGAAAACTCGATCCTTAACCACACAACAGGCCTGAAATCCTTAGGCACTGCAATTTAATTCTGGAAACCATTAGGACCGTTGTTGAGAGTCACCCACTCTGACCTGATCCCGAATATAACCAAACTTCAACGCTCTGCTAGCACATGAACACCCCCTCAATGAGGCAACCAGCTGAATTCCTTTCCTTGTACATTACATCGAAAAGAAGCATAAACTCTCGGTCTTCCTGAAACCTGCACCTCAATCGGTAAGGTGAAGTATAGCACACATTCATCAAGTTTTTTGCTGAATTACCCCTGATGGTTTCTTTTCTTAGTCATAAATAATCCACCAACGCATCGATAACAAGAAACCGCACAAGCAGACAACCACGCGATCCACTCGTAGATGGTGGGGCTCCCCCATTTAGTTTTAAGCTACCATCACATAATGTAGATCCCACAACGTTTCCTCCTTCTCATTTACCATGATCCTGTACCGTTAACCCACTAAATTTCTTGAAGTCTTTTGTTAAGGTTTTCATGAACATTCTGAATCATCAGTCACAATCACATATTCGACCTCTTACGGGGTAGCAAGTAATATTGTTCGCAGAAGCTTTATCAACATCACGCAACCTCTAACCTGCTCACGAGAGATAACCCACCTGTGGAATTTCTTACCGACCTTTTCCAACGACGCTGCACTGGGTGCAACCACCACAAAATCTATAAACTCTCCTGATCCCAAGCTCACCCACCAACTGTCAAGTTCGTTCATTCCCCATGGACATCAACTAAAAGTGAGACAACATATCCCAAACTCAAAGTCATGTTGCATCCGAACTGATAATCAAATCTTCATACCCCTCTTTATTTCAATAAAACTCCTTTCTGTCATATTTAATATTTCTCAGTGCAGTAACCACCATTCCAATTATAATTCGTGGACCTAGTCACTTTCCACCATGCCTCCCAAATCACTCTAATCTTCCTCAGGGTCCGTGACTATCCTACCACAAAATCCATATGCTACTATGCCACTCCACTTCTCGGTCAAACCATCTCCTTTAAGCAACTTCTCGACCTCCGCTTTTCATGCTTGACCTGTTAGTAATTCATCTGCCGCGAGACACCTCCCGCCATGTCCTTCCTCATACTTCGCCGCCCCAATGTTGCCTCAAATCAAATCCATACCCGTAGCACCAGAACTAAGGAATTGCTACCAACTCTAAACCTCTTAGAATATCATCTTTCTCGAGCCACTAACATTAGAAATACCAATTCGATTTTGAACCGCTGCTCACCGCTATCTCTGACAACTGCCCCTCAGGCACCATTTTGACAACACCCTGCCCCGAACAAGAAGACCATAACAACAGCGAAACGTAATGAGTTCAAACAAGGACGGCGACACCGCATCACAATAAAAATTCCACCACGCTCGAAAATATCAAGTCTCGTTACTTCATCAACCAAACCTGGACATCTATAGTCTGATTGCCTTTCCTTCGTTGGAATTAAATATTGAACCCCTTAATCATGCACTGAGAAATCCTCTCTTCAAGCCATTCACTGCCTCAACACATAAATGAGCACCATACCATTACACCAACATTATGCGATAAGAACGTATAGGCATTGTAGCAATCCGTGCACAGTCTCGAAACCATAGAAAATACAGATACTGAGCTGGAAAAAAAAGAACATCCTTCCGCAAGGCGATGATAATAGCCTGACCGAACACGCAGGGAAAAAAACCCTACACCACATCTACAGTACCACTACAGCTCCTCGACGTCCAATTGATAACAAGCACTTCGCGTCGCATAAGATTGAGTAGGAAGAAAATAAAGGAACAAGCCTCAATGGAATCAAACCGCACGATGAGGAAATCAAGAAGGGAAGTGCTCCTACTAGCCCTGTAGCCTCGAAGATAAGTACAAACGTCTCCGTACTGATCCGCAAGACTCTACTAGACCTGCTCATGACTCATGAGACCTAAGTGAACCTAAAACTCTGATACCAAGCTGTCATGACTCAAAATCCACTAAAGGTCGTGATGATGCCTAACACCGCCGTCAGGCAAGCCAACGGTAATTGATTACTTAATTACTCATTTTAGTATTTGAAAATCATAATTTTCATAAATTAAATAGAATGAAATAAATTTACAAAGTAAAGGGTAATATTTACATGAACTACAATAATGAACAACTCGTAAGAACCCCCAAAACCCGGTGTCACAAGTGCATGAGCATCAACTAGGAAATATATTAAAATACAACATCTGTTTGGAATACAAATTGGACAGGAGAATGTAAATAACTCTGATGGAGAATCTGTAGGCTGTGGATCGTAAAATGAAATGCATCTCACGGTAAAGTCCCTGCAATAATTATATGATACCAAGTAGCATAATCATAAGATGACAAGTGTCCAATTAAATTTGGGTTTTAAATTATCTTAAGATAAATAAACAAAAAAACATATCACTTCAAATTGGGGAGTAATTGCTTCCTAATACGGTAGTCTATATCTATAAAAAAAAAAATAATAATAATAAAAAAAAAAACTTCCAATTCAAGCCGCATACATTTTTGTTTATAAAGAAAATAATTTTTTCCCTAATTTAAAAGATAAAAATATTATTCGAATTTACATATAGAAGTATTTGAGTTGAGATAAAGAAAAGTTTATTTGTTTATGGCAAATAATACAAAAATAGTAATTATTAAGAATATCAGTAGATTTATGACAAAATAGTAAAATTTCTTATCTGTTTGTATTGTAACATAATTTAAAATTATAATTTAATTTAAATGTGATAGTTTTTCCATTATATGTAAAATTCAAAATGAATAAAACTAAAGAATTGTGAACAATAAAATGAAATTTTAAAATAATGTTTTGAGAAGTAAGAAATATTTTTGTACTATATTAAAAGGAATAGTGCACAACGATACTAAGCCAAGTATCGCGCGAATAAAACTTCATATTAATAATATAATTATACTAAATAATAAAAATTATAATAAAGAAAAAGAAGAAACAAAAATATTATACGATGACTATATAATTCGTTTTTCTTTAATTTCATATAGTTTAGTTAATAAATTTTAGTATTGAGAAGTAAGATGCCAGTTGAAATTCTATTAATGCAACATGATATAATATACTAAAAAATAAATTATAATTTAAAATTATCATGATTCAAAATTTACTATGGGTCACGATGGCGCCTAACGCCGTCGTCAGGCTAGCCAATGGTACTTAATCAACTTAATTACTCATTTTATTACATTTGAAATCATAAGTTCCATTAATTAAATAGTATGAAATAGAATTTACAGAGTAAAAAGATAATAATTACGTGAACTACAATATCCAACGTCCGGTAGAAGCCCCCAAAATGCGGTGTCACAAGAGCATGAGCATTGTCACGACCCAATTTCCCCTATAGGCCGTGATGGCTCCCAACGCCGCCGCTAGGCAAGCCAGCGGTGAACTAATCCATGTTATTTCTCCTTTTTAATAAGTTTCCAAGTAATTAAATTCTATTTATTAAGAAATTAAGGAGTAAAAAATTTAATAAATAAAACGAAGACAACTGAGTGGCAATCATAGTGATATAAGTACTCCAAAACCATAAAATCTACTAGTGTGTGTGCCAAGACCTGGTATCACAAGTGTATGAGCAACTAGTAGATTATACACAATTCTAACCATTGTCTGAAATAAAAATGGACAAAAAATAAGTGCAAAAGAGAGACTCTAGGTGCTGTAGGACGGCTCAGGAAGCAGCTCACCACTAGGCCTCAGGGTAACGGGGATGCGCGCCGGTAAGACTACCAGGTGCACCTGCCTCAGATCCTGCACGGTTAATGCAGAAGTGTAGCGTGAGTAAATAAACAACATGTACCCAGTAAATATCTAGTCTAAACTCGAAGAAGTAGTAATGAGGGGTCGACATCGACACTTACTATGGGCTAATCAAGAATAACACAGGAATTATAAATAAGCATGAGTTATGTACATAATAATATTAACTCAATAACAAGCAAGAAATAAATAATTCTTTTCCTAATGGTAAATCCCAAGTCAGTTTCTAAATTTTAACCTCTCAAGCCATAAAATAATATTAAATATAATTAAACTCTGAGTATTTTCACGCATGATTATGCTGAGGTCGTATGGCCCGATCTATAATAATGTGTACACTGCCGACGGTCGTGCGGCACGAACCATAGATGCATCTATTCTACTTCCAAGGCGTTCGGCCGCTCCACAAGAAGAGAGGATACTTAATGAACATCCGATTTAAAAGTTAGTACAAGGCTAATACACAAAGGAGCACAATTTCTATAAACGGTCAAGTAACCCGTCAAAACTCAAGTAAGTGAAATTCGGTCTTTTACAATTCCTTTATCAAGTTCCAATATAATTTAGGCACATTAATTAACAAGTAGGGTGCAAACATCACAAGTATTTCATGATTTGGGTCCTAAACCACCCGGACATAAGCATAATTAGTAGTTACGCACGGACTCTCATCATCTCGCGCATGCGTTGCCCCCACAATTAGAAGCAAATATTAATCTAAATCACCAATGGGTTAAATTCTCTCTTACAAGGCTAGGCAAGAGACTTACCTTATCTCAAAGCTCGCTTTCCGGCCTCAAATTCACTCTAAAGCCTCAACTCGGTGCCGAATAATCCGAAACTAGTCAAATGATATATAAAATAATCAATACATGTTCGAAAGTTTGTAATCTAGTTATTAGAGTAGTTACCCAACCCCTATTGGAAGATTCCTAAAATTCACCCCCAGGCCCACGTGCCCGAGTTCCGAAAATTTTAAAAGATAATTGTTACCCAAAACCTCACAAACTCAAATATATAATTTTCACCAAATTCCATAACCATTTTCGTGGTTAAACCCCATTTTTATCAAAACCTAGGTTTTTCATCTAAACCCATAATTTTCACAATTTTACATGTTAAAATCTACCCATAATCTATGTATTTAACTTACATTGGATATAAATCACTTACCTCCAATGGCTAGGTGAAAACCCCTCTCTAAGAAGCTCTAAAATCGCCCAAGAAATGAAAGAAATGAGTAAAAAATGATCTAAGTCCCATATTAAGTGAACCTCACTGCCTCCAGGACTTCTGCTTCTGCGGCTTCACTTCTGGGGAGAAAGCCTCGCAGATGCGACTCGCCTTCAATTGGCCTCTTCCAAATCTGCGGACCACTGGCCCGCTTCTGCGGGACCGCTGCTGTGACGCGCGTGTCGTACCTATGGCTTTGGCCGCTTCTGCGGTTGCTTCCATTGCACCTGCACATTCGCTGGTGCGCACCATGTCCTGCATCTGCGATTTTTGGGCTGCCCATGCTGGGCCGCTTCTGCGGCTGATGGCTGCTTCTGCGAGCTTGCACTTGCGGCTGGCCCTCCGCATGTGTGATTGCACCAGAAGCTTGATGCTTCAGCTATTCATCCAAGGCCAAACGACTTTCGTGCATCGTCCGAATGACATCCGGGGCCCCCCAGGCCCCATCCAAACATACCAACAAGTTTTTAATCATGAGACGGACTTTTCGAACCTCGGAATGTGGAAAACAACACCAAAACTAAGAATCACACCCCAAACCAAATCGAATCAACTTATGAACTTCAAGTTCTTCCAACTTGCTCCGAACGCGCTGAATCATACCTAAATTACTCGAAATGGTACAAAATTTTGCGTGCAAGTCTTAAATCGCCATACAAAGCTATTCCCAAGCTCGGAATTCTAAACGGACCTCGATAACACCAAAACCTACTCCAAACCAAATTTAAAGAACTTTCAAACCTTCAATAAACCAACTTTCAACTTTAGGCACCGAAACCTAATCCGTACACGCGCTCAAGTCCAAAATCATCATACAAACCTATTGGGCCCGTCTAAACCCAGTTCCGAGACCGTCTACTAGATATGTTGAGCAGAGTCTAAGTTAGCCCTTTAAAGCCAAATTCTAAGGAACTAAGTGTTCCGATTCAACCCGAACTCTTCCAAACCCAAACTAACCATCCCCGCAAGTCATAAAACAGAAAAGCACATACGGGGAGTCTTACTTAGGGGAACAGGGAT
Source organism: Nicotiana obtusifolia (assembly GCA_002018475.1). Lineage (NCBI taxonomy): Eukaryota > Viridiplantae > Streptophyta > Magnoliopsida > Solanales > Solanaceae > Nicotiana > Nicotiana obtusifolia. The sequence goes on from MCJB01049308.1 coordinate 39,098, forward strand.
CTAGAAAGTAAAACGACCGGTCGGGTCGTTACATTCTCCACCTCTTAAACAACCGTTTGTACTCGAACGGGTCTAGAATCATACTTGGAGTGCTGAATAGGTGTGGATATATGCTCCACATGTCCTCCTCGGCCTCCCAAGTCGGCTCTTCGACTGGTTGGCCCCTTCACTAAACTTTTACTGTAGAAATCTTCTTGGACCTCAGCTAGCGAACCTGCCTGTCAACAATGATAATTGGCTCCTCCTCATAACCCAAGCTCTCATCTAGCTGAACCGTGCTGAAGTCTAACACATGCGACCTGTCAGCATGATACCTACGGAGCATAGACACGTGGAAACCCGAATGAATTCCAAATAGACTGGGAGGTAAAGCAAGCTCATACGCAACTTCCCCAACTCGTCTCAACACCTTAAATTGGCGTATGAACCTTGGGCTCAACTTGCTCTTCTTCCCGAACCTCATGATTCCCTTCATCGGTGAGACTTTCAAGAGAACTTTCTCGCCCACCATAAATAATAAATCACGCGCCTTGTGGTCTGCGTAACTCTTCTATCTGGACTATGCTGTGCGAAGTCGCTCTTGAATCAACTTTACCTTTTCCAAGGCATTCTTCACTAAATCAGTACCATATAACTTAGCCTCGCGGGGCTCAAACCATTCGACGGGCGAATGACATCGCTGACCATATAAAGCCTCAAATGGAGCCATCTCGATGCTGGACTAATAACTGTTGTTGTGAGAAAACTCGGCCAAAGGCAAGAATCAATCCTACTGCCCTCCGAAGTCAATCACACATGCTTTGAGCATGTCCTCTAGGATCTGAACCGTCAGCTTTGACTGTCCGTCGGTCTGCGGATGAAAGGCTGTGTTGAGCTGTACTCGAGTCCCCAACTCACTCTGCACGGTCCTCCAGAAATGCAAAGTAAACTGGTGACCTCTATCTGATAGGATGGAAACATGCACACGATGCAACCGAACAATCTCCTGAATGTAAATCTGAGCCAACCTCTTTGAAGAATACGTGGTAACAACCGGAATGAAGTGTGCCGACTTGGTTAACCGGTCAACAATGACCCAAACTGCATCAAACTTCCGCAAGGTCTGCGGCAACACAACTACGAAATCCATGGTAATGCGCTCCCATTTCCAATCAGGTATAACCATCTGCTATAGTAGGCCACCTGGCCTCTGATGCTCATACTTAACCTATTGGCAATTAAGGCACCTCGCTACATACTCGACTATGTCCTTCTTCATCCGCCGCCACCAATAATGCTACCTCAGGTTGCGATACATCTTCGTATCACCTGGGTGAATAGAATACCGAGAACTGTGTGCCTCCTCTAGAAACTTTTCCCTCAATCCATCAACATTAGGGACACATAGGCGACCCTGGAATCGCAGAACACCATCCTCCCCGATAGTAACCTCTTTGGCACCACCCTGTAGTACAGTCTCTTTGAGAACCAATAAGTGCGGATCATCAAACTGGCGAGCCTTGATCTGCTCGAATAGTGAAGACTGGGCGATGACGCATGCAAGAACTCGGCTGAGCTCTAAAATATCCAACCTCACAAGTCTGTTAGCCAAGGACTGAATGTCCAAAGCTAGTGGCCTTTTCTCTACTGAAATGAATGCCAAACTACCCATACTCTCTGCCTTTCTGCTCAAGACATCCGCAACTACATTCGCCTTGTCCAGATGATAAAGGATGGTAATATCATAATCTTTTAGTATTTCAAGCCACCTGCGCTACCTCAAATTGAGATCCCTCTGCTTGAACAAATGATGCAAGCTACAATGATCGGTGTAAACCTCACAGGACACCCCATAAAGATAATGCCTCCAGATCTTGAGAGCATGGACAATCACGGCCAACTCCAAATCGTGTATAGGGTAATTCTTCTCGAGGGGCTTCAGCTGATGTGAAGCATATGCAATAACTCACCCCTCCTACATTAATGCACAACCCAAACCAATGCGTGAAGCATCACAATAAATAGTATACATCCCTAAACCGGAAGGCAACACTAACACTGGTGCTAAAGTCAATGCGGTCTTGAGCTTCTGAAAGCTCACCGCACAATCATCGAACCATCAGAACAGAACACCCTTCTGAGTCAATCTAGTCAAAGATGCTGCAATAGATGAGAAGCCCTCCACAAACCGGCGATAATAACCTGCTAACCCTAAGAAGCTCCTGATCTCGGTCGTTGTGGTAGGACGAGGCCAACTCTGAACTGCCTCGATCTTCTTGGGATCCACCTTAATACCCTCTCCTGATACGACATGCCCCAAGAATGCTACAGAATCCAACCAAAACTCACACATGGAGAACTTAGCATATAGCTTCTGTTCACGCAAGGTCTGAAGCACTACTCTCAAATGTTGCTCGTGCTCCTCCATGCGCGAGTAGATCAAAATGTCATCAATGAAGACAATGAAAAACGAATTAATATATGGCCTGAACATGCGGTTCATCAAATCCATAAACGCCACTAGGGCGTTGGTTAAACTAAAGGACATCACGAGAAACTCATAATGGCCATATCTAGTCCGGAAAGCCGTCTTTGGAACATCCGAATCCTGAATCTTCAACTGATGGTACCCGATCTCAAGTCGATCTTAAAGAACACCCTGGCACCCTGCAACTGGTCAAACAAATCATTAATACATGGCAACGGGTACTTGTTCTAAATGGTAACTTTGTTCAACTGGCGGTAATCAATACACATCCTCATAGTCCCATCTTTCTTCTTCACAAATAACACCTGTGCACCCCAAGGGCGACACACTTGGTCTGATAAACCCCTTTGCTAGCAACTCCTCAAGTTGTTCCCTCAATTCCTTCAACTTATGTGTTACGGTGGAATAGAGATAGGTTGGGTAGCTGGAGCCAAATCAATACAGAAATTGATATCACGATCTGGTGGCATTCCTCGAGATCAGAAGGAAACACATCAGAGAACTCTCAGACCACGGGCTCTGAATCAATTGTCGGAGTCTCTGTGGTAGTATCCCGAACATAGGCTAGATAAGCCAAATAACCCTTCTTGACCATGTGTCGATCCTTCAGAAAAGAAATAACCCGACTAGGTGTACAGGCAGACGAACCCATCCATTCCAATCTAGGCAACTCTGGAAATTGTCAAGGTAACAGTCTTGGCATGGCAATCAAGAATGGCATGACATAGAGATAACCAGTCCATGCCCAGGATGATCTCAAAGTCGGTCATATCGAGCAACAGAAGATCCGCTCTAGTCTTATAACCACAAAAAGTCACAATACATGACCAGTAGACCCGATCCATAATAATAGAATCACCCACTAGTGTGGACACATAAGCAAGAGTACCCAAGGACTCACGAGGAACTCCAAGGAAATGAGAAAACAGAGATGAAACATATGAATATGTAGACCCTGGATCAAATAGTACTGAAGCATCCCTAGCTCAGACAGAAATAATACCTATGATCACGGCATCTAAGGCTACTGCATCTGGTCTGGCTGGGAAAGGCATAGAATCTGGCTGGAGTGCCACCTGGCTGGCCTCCACCTCTAGGAAAGCCCCTAACCATCTGTCTATCACGCCCCAAACCTGAAGAGGCGTGGCCGGCACCCGGTGCCATACTCGGTCCGAGCATACCACTCTGTAATTGTAAACTCTGGAGGGGTAACCCTCAACTTAGGCTGATGAGGCCATATTCTAAATCATCTGAAAATATCATCTCTCTCATCTGAGGGGTAAACATACCCAAAAGAATATATATATATATATATATATATATATATATATATATATATATATATATATATATATATATATATGTATATATATATATACATATATATATATATATATATATAAACTGTGCAGGCTGACGAGGCTGCCATGAACATCTACTGATATATAAACTATACAGAACTTGTCTACAAGCCTCTTGAGATAGCTAAACTGAATCATAGTCGGGACAAAGCCTCGACCTACCCATCAAACCTGTATATATAAAATTGGACTCCAAGGTCTAGACCTGGTAACTCCGAGGATGTGGAGCTTACCAACCAAGCTGATGTTTGACTCTGTCTACTAGGAAGGTCTATCCAGCTATCTGAGGATACTTAATGAACATCCAATTTAAAATTACAAGGCTAATACACAAAGGAGCGCAATTTCTATTAACGGTCAAGTAAACTGCCAAAACTCAAGTAAGTGAATATGGTCTTTTACAATTCCTTTATCACCTATGGGGTAAATTCCCTCTTAAAGGTTAGGCAAGAGACTTACCTTGTATCAGAGCTCGTTTTCTAGCCTCAAATTTACTCTAAAGCCTCAACTCGGTGCCGAACAATTCGAAACTAGTCAAATGTTATATAAAATAATCAATACATATTTGGAAGTTCGTAATCAAACTATTAGAGTAGTTACCCAACCCCTATTGGAAGATTACTAAAATTCATCCCGGGCCCACGTGCCTGGATTCCAAAAATTGTCGAAGATAATTGTTAGCCACAGCCTCTCGAACTCAAATATATGATTTTCACCAAATTCCATAATTATTTTTGTAGTTAAATCCCAGTTATATCAAAATCTTGGTTTTTCATCTAAACCCATAATTTTTATAATTTTACATATTAAAATCTACCCATGATCTATGTATTTAACTTACATTGGATAGAAATTACTTACCTCCAATAGCTAGGTGAAAACCCCTCTTTAAGAAGCTCCAAAATCGCCCAAGAAGTGAAAGAAATGAGTCAAAAATGGCCTAAAATGAAAGAAATGAGTTAAAAATGGCCTAAGTCCCGTATTAAATGAACCTCACTGCCTCCAAGACTTCCGCTTCTGCGGCTCCGTCACCGCATCTGCGGAGAAAGCATCGCAGGTGCAGCTCTCCCTCAGTTGGCCTCTTCCGCATTTGTGGACCACAGGCCCACTTCTGCAGGACAGCTGCTGCGACGCGCATGCCGCACCTGCGGCTTTGGCCGCTTCTCCGGCGCAGGTGTGCACCATGTCCCGCATCTGCAATTTTTGGGCTGCCCACGCTGGGCCGCTTCTGTGGCTACTGGCTTGCTTCTGTGAGCTCGCACCCGCGGCTGGCCCTCCGCAGGTGCGATTGCACCAGAAGCTCGATGCTTCAGCTGTTCATCCAAGGCCAAACGACTTCCGCGCATCGTTCGAATGGCATCCAGGTCCCCTGAGGCCCCAAAAAAATATACTCAACAAGTTTGTAATCATGAGACGGACTTTCTCGAACCCTCGAAACACGAAAAACAACACCAAAACTAAGAATCACACCCCAAACCAAATCGAATCAACTTATGAACTTTAAGTTCTTCCAACTTGCTCCGAACGTGCCGAATCATACCTAAATTACTCGAAATGGCACCAAATTTTGCGTGTAAGTCTTAAATCACCATACGAAGCTATTCCCAGGCTCGGAATCCCAAACGAACCTCGATAACACCAAAACCTACTCCAAACCAAATTTAAAGAACTTTCAAACATTCAATAAACCAACTTTTAACTTTAGGCACCGAAATGCTCCCGGGTCATCAAAACCCGATCTAAACACACGCCCAAATCCAAAATCATCATATGAACCTATTGGGTCCGTCTAAACCTGGTTCCGAGATCTTCTACTAGAAATGTTGACTAAAGTCAAACTTAGCCCTTAAATCTAAGTGCTAAGGAACTAAGTGTTCCGATTTCAACCCGAACTCTTCCAAACCCGAACTAACCATCCCCGCAAGTCATAAAATAGAAAAAGCACATACGGGGAGTCTTATTTAGGGAAACAAAGATATAAAAAGCAAAACGATCGATCGGGTCGTTACAAGCATCAACTACGAAATATAATAAAATACAACATCTTTCTAGAGTACAAGTTAGGTAGGAGAATATAAATAACTCTGATGGAGACTTTGTATGCTGTGGATCGTAATATGGAATGCAGCTCATCGTAAAGTCCCCACAAATACCGCGCCTCTACACTCATAGGACCACCAGAAACATGTATATACATGCACAATAAGTGCAGCAAGTGTAGCATGAGTATGTAAATCAATGCGTACCTAGTAAGTATCTAGCCTAACCCCAGAGAAGTAATGACGAGGAGTCGACATCTACGCTTACTAGTGTTCCAATAAGATGAGTACAATAAGAAGTAAATAAATATGGGGAAGAGCAGATAAACGGTACGAACAAATATAAATACGAGGTACAATCCTCCTCTGAACGGTAAACTCAAGCTCTCACTAAGCAGTTACCTCCTCAATTGGAGTATATATATATAATGGACCTCACCAGATAGGTCGTCACAATTCAAATCAGAAAAACTCACAGATACACTGGCTTCTTGCCAAATATTACACACGATTTCATATGAGTATCCTATAGAAATGCCGAGGCGTACGACCCGATCCCATCATAATATGTGCACTGCCGTGGGTCGAGCAGCACGAACCATAGATACATCTATTATATTGCCCAGGCGAATGGCCTGCTCTCATGAGAGTGTGATACATAATCCTGCCGAGGCGAGCGGCATGATCCTATCATAATGTGCACACTGCTGAGGGTCGAACGGCATGAACCATAGATGTATCTATTATACTGCTGAGGCGAACGGCCCGATCCCATTAGAATAAGAAGCTTTTACGGTTCCTCGACTCCATTCACGAATATACGTGCGAGTTATGAACTTTAAGAGAAACTTTTCGATGAAAATGCATAGCGCGGGAGAAATTCGTAAGAGGAGTACAATTATTCCGTGGCTAATCATGAAGCCCGTCAAATCACTACAATAGCAAGTATATCACTCTATGGAAGTCTAATCTCAAGTCGTAATGTAAAATAAAGAAATTTAATAGGCAAGGGACACCTCAAATAGTATAGATATAGCATAGTGTGAACCTAAGTCTACCTGGACAATAACATGAATTTTTAGCTACGTACGGACTTCCCTCACCTCGTGCATACGTATCCCCCGCAACAAGTAGCACATATCAAATACATCACCTAGGGCTAGTTTTCCCCCTCACGGGGTTAGACAGGAGAGTTGCCTTGCTCTAAAGTTCCTAACCGACTCCAAAGCCTCTATAACACCTCAAACCGATGCCCAACGATCCAAAACTAGTCAAACAATGCGCAAACCAATCAAAATATATTCTAATACTCATAATTAAGAAAATTAAATAATTTCCAACTCCGCTCGAAGAGTGAATAAAGTCAACCCTCTGGCCCACGTGCCGGATTCTGAAATTTTTCGAAGATAAACATTACCCATAGCACCACGAACTCAAATATATAATCTCCCAATTTCATGTCCAATTTCGTGGTCAAAATTCAAAAATACTTAAATTCTAGGTTTTCGACCAAAATCTCAAATTTATACAAATTTTCATGCTTAAATTTATATATAAACCATGTATTTAACTTATAATGTGAAGAAATCACTTACCCAATAATAGATGATGAAAATGGCACTCCAAAATTTCTCCAAAATCGGATCCCATGGAAGAAATAAAGTGAAAATGAGCCAAACCCCCGATTTAAAAAGAACACTGCCCAATCCGACCTTCTTCGTGAATTCGGCACTGCCATCGCGTTCGCGAAGCACAATCTACTTCAGCTCCAAATTCCTCCTTCGCGATCGCGAAAACGGGCTCGTGAACGTGATGCCTTTACAGGCCTGACCATCGTGAACGCGGAACCATCCTTGCAAACGCGTAGGCCAAAAACTTCCCATGCCCAGCTTACCTTACGCGAACCTGACCAGTCAATTGCGAACGCGGAGAACAACTACCCAGACCTTCGCCAACGCGACTTCCTTATCGCGAACTTGTAGAACAAAAGGGCCCAATCCAAAATTCCTTCTTCACGAACGCGTGGGACCCTTCGCGACCAGCAACAGCAACTTAGCCAAACTTGGTTAAAACCACCCCGAAATACACCCTAGGCCCCCGGGACCCCCAAAACATGAAACAAACCTGCTCGAGGCCTCAAATCATATCAAATAATATCAAAACGATGAATCGACAATTAAAATCCTTCTTTAAATTTTCAAACTTCCAAACTTCGACGAATGCGTCCAAATCATATCAATACATTCCGGAATAATGCCAAACTTTACGTGCAAGTCACAAATCATGATACGAACCTATTGGAACCTTCAAATCCCAATTCCGAGGTTGTTTTCTCAAAAGTCAAATCTTAGTCAATTTTTTTCTAACTTAAAGCTTTTGAATTTAGAATTTTCTTTCCAAATCAACTCTGAACTTCCTGAAATTCAATTCCGACCACACGTACAAGACATAATACCTGAAGTTAAGCTACTCAGGCCTTAAACCATTGAATGACGCGCTAGAGCTCAAAACGACCGGTCAGTTCGTTACAAAATAATTAATATTTTTTAATATTGATGGCGCATCACGCAGGTTCTAATACTAGTATAAGTTAAAATTTTATCTCCGCATCCTTTTTCTAAATGCATTTTTCTACTTTTATATTATAGTTTTTCTCTAAGCTTTGCTTTACCTTTTCCTTTTACTTCTTTCTTCTTCTTCATTTACTTACTCCTCACTAGAAACAATTGAGATTAATATGATAGAGCTCACTCTAATTTCATAAAATAAAATCCTAAAAATTTAAACAATAACAAGAAACTCAATCAGATATTAAACCAAAGGAAGCTCCCAAATATGGAATCCAAACAATACACTGAAGTGGGGAGAGAAAAGAATCTGGCCGAAATAATATCCGGCGATAGGAAGAGATGTTCGGCAACTGAGAAATATAACCCCATTCCATGTCATCCTCCTTAAAATGTGATCAAATTTTTAGAGTTTCACAAACTCTTCCTTAAGATCCATTAAGCTTGCATAAGGTTTGTTTTGTCCTTTTCTTTTTCGTCACCGCCATAACCGATCAATTGTAGATAAAAAAAATTAATGCATTTCGCGACGCCTTTGTTCCACTCTGTATAATAGCGTTTAGATGGAAAAAAAATTTCATACGTTGTTGACGGAAGGAGTGGGGAAGTGGGCGTGGGTGGATTGCTCTCCGTTAGGTTTGTTTGGAGATGAAGAGAAGACGTGGGGGAAGGGGTTTGGCTGTAATATAGAAAATAATTTTTATTTTATTTTTTTAAGCATGTTGACACGTGGCAGCACGAGTCTATCACTCACTGTCATTGTAGTAGTTTTTATCTTGAAAGAAGGTAAATGATACATCCGATACAAGAATAAAACGGTCATAGAACTCCCCAAAATATTTCAAAAAAGAAATATTTTTTAAATTTAAAAATAACTTAACTTTAAACATTTCAAATTATAATTGACATAATTATATTTTAATACAAATATTATAAAATATTTTAAGATCATAAATTCTAAAGATTAACTTTTCAGTCAAGTAAGCTCATTCTTTTTCTCAACTCATGACGTCGCGGATGGGATCACGACGGCATCCTCTAGCGAGACAGGCCCATGATTTTTCCTTTTCCTTTAGCATTTCAGTTTCTTATTAATGGTTGGAAGTCTAAAAGGTTAAGAGAAGAACACAGAATCTATAAACAAGGTGGATAAATATAAATAAAAAAAGAATTGGCATCAATAAAAGATTGGAGATTCCATTATCTATTCTTCGAAACATATTCTATATGCTTTTCTAAAGGACCATGAAGATTTTAAAGTTCTAGCTCGGTTGACAATAATATATACATATATATATATAAACACACGCACTCATTTATACCCTCCATATATTCTTCCATTTCTATTTTATATTTTCTTCCCAAAAATTACACATAACTATATGTAGTAATAATTTAGCTTCAAATTTCTTATTTTATATTATGATTTTATAGCTACATAAATATATAATTTGTTTAAGATCATAAATTTTAAATTTTTCTTGAACTTCATACTCAATCAAATAATTAACATAAAATAAAATACTAGAGGATAGGGAGTATGCATGAACCTTATCATTGATTTTAGGGGATTTAACCTTTGCCTCGACATTAACTTAATACTTTTACTGGCTAAAAGAGAGAAAGAAAGAGAGTATAAAAATTGGTTCGCTTGAAAAGAGTTGAAGTTTTCAATTTGCTTCCTTATATAGCCAAAATGTAAAAAGACAAATATTATAGTTCTAATCCGAAAGGACAACAAAAATTAAGAAGAGGTGTTCTTTTTCTTTCTTTTTTTTTTGTGGGGGGAGGTGGAAAAGTGTACAAAGTGGTAAGGAATCCTTCTATTCCATGTGATGGTGGTGCAGTGGGGACAATAAGGTATTTGTCCCATGACCAGTATTTTTATAATAATTGAATAAAAGGATAACATGAAACATCTCGTTATAAATTTGATGTATTTAACATTAAGGTTTAGTTTTAAATAAAGTTTAAATTTATGAGTTCAGATTTAATATTTATTGCAATATTAATGACTTTATATAAAAAATATTTTTATATCAAAAATAATGAATTCGATTGAACCTGCACTATAAAGCGGCATCTGCCTCCGTCAATGATTCCTCATGTTTGGAGGTACGTCTAAATTGATATTATAGTACAACATAACCACAGTTAGTACTCGATGATTGCAAAAATGAGAACTTTTGGTTGTAGACTTGTAGTAAGAACAAAAGTGTGGGAATAGTCACTTCTCATTTCATTACAGCTGAGGTTTCAGTTCCTATACCCTCTTGACTCTTCATAGGATTCTTTTAAAGGATTAGACTTTCTTTTGTAAATTCCGATAAGTTTGTCTGGGTCTAAAAGTTGGTTTATCTGTCTTTTTTCTTCTTAAGAACAATCATGGTAAACAAATAATAAGAGATAATTCCAAACTTACAATTCCCAGTACTTCAAATTTTAATTAGAACATTGGCTACATCGAAGCAATGATATGCTAAGGGCAGTCAAGCAACAATGACAGAGCAGAGTAGTAAAAGATTTCATTGGACTATTTCAAATGTGTACTAATTATTGAAGGTGAAAAAGGGTAGAGTTTGCATTTCTTGGAAAATCATAATGCATCATCAATCTGTCAAAATAAGAAACAGGAGACCAGAACGCCCGTACAAGAAAGCAGAAAAATGCATGAAATACAGACATGTCATCCCCATTGGGAGAACACAAATACTTGTAAACAATAGACTCTTGAAATTCACGAATTAGTTTATTTTCTACTTCTGCCTCTTATATATCTTTCCCAAGAATGAGTCTAGCACCGCTTGCACTGCTTTGCTTGGATGAGCTGCAATGGAGCTTATCAGCTTTTCATACGATTTCTTCTCGTATTCCAGAAATACTTCCTACAAGATTCCCAAGAGTATGATTAAAAGCTGAAGTACTATGTTTCAACTCCTCGGCGTCAAGTGGGATTGACCACTTGCTAAGAGAAGAGAAACAATGACTAAAAAACCTTTGAGTTAAATAAGAGCAGATAGAAATCGAAACTATGAAGCTAGGGAAAAAGGTGGAATACCTCAAGTTTGAGATCATTATAAAGCGCCTTTATTTCAGCAATACATTCAGGGTCGTCTTTTCCATAGTTCTCCTGCAAAACAAGCTCTTCTAATTAGCATTTTCAAATAGAACTAAGTGGTGATAGAAACAAACGAAGGGAAAAGAAGTTATGAGCTTACATATAATAATTTCTTTTGCTCCTCGTTGCAGAGTTCTAGAGCTTTCACTACCAACCAAGAGCACTTGAAATCCTGAATATCGGTGCCAATCTGATAGCAAAAGAAGGTCATCATAAGATTTCTATTTTTTTCAAATTAAAATAGCTTTCTGAATATTTTTAAAGGAGTTTTTGGCTATGAGCTTCCTTTACAACATACCTTACCCAGCACATCTGGGTCAGCAAAACAGTCCAGATAATCATCCTACAAAGTCAAGAAAGCTACTAGTCAGAATCGGCAGCACGAAAGCATAGATGTTCTGAAACTGAGTTTTGCCAATGAGGTCTTTGGTATATTGGAAACTAAATCATATGGATATTTCATAAGGCCACTGTGTTGGAAACCACATTCATAACTCTGTGACCACGTACAAATTTCTTTTCACAGTTTGACCACATGGCGCTCATGTTTCTCATGCTTTTTCAGAAAACAGACTACATTCTTTTGTGCTTTGGATTTAGGCCATATTTAAAGCAACATCTTTTCCGTTTTTATTTGAATTTTCCCCCACTTCCTTTTTCCCAATGAGATGCAAGGTCATACTACAGCCATGAAACTTCAAAAGCATAATCCAGATTGAGAAAAAAGAAGTAAATTATCCTTCTGTTCATGATGAATGTCTAACTTTGCTCATCAAAGGTCAATATCCAATTGAATATGATTCTTCGAATATAAAATACAGAACTTTAAATGCAGAGGAAGTTATCAGGGAGTAGTTATAATTATCACCTGAACTTGAAAATAGATTCCCATTTCAATAAGTATGTTCTTGACATCAACATGTTTGTCAAGATTATCTCCTGCCATTAGAAGTGCACATGCCACCTGGAAATCTTAACCGTGAGTACTCCGGATATTTAACACAAAGCTAGCAGCAATTATGATTCAAAGTAATATTAGCTATAGTTTAGATCTTGAGGAGATAGAAAAAAAGAAAAAACTGAAAGGTGTTTCTTAAGTTAACTCAGAAAGACATCAAAATAAGAAGCTTTGCTATGCCTTTCCAAAAATTGCATATAGTTAATATACTTCGAAGAAGATTCAGAACTTTGAATGTTTTAAGAGAACATCAACCTTAAATCAACAAACATAATGGTTCCCCATTTTCAAAGAACTACGAAGCAAGTGTTTAGAAGCATAATAGACATTGAATCATTCTCAAAATAGCACAAAAAGCTGTGAACGCAATAGAAAGGAAGATTTATACTCACCGGGAGGTAGAATGAATAATAAGCAGTTTTATACTGGACAATCCGGCGATGACTGCATGTAATCACATCATTATCAAAGTTAAGTCACGCAAGAAATACTGAAAGCAGAAAAATTGAACAAGTCTTGAAGATGTCTCCTTACATAGGCAATGAGTACTTTGATAAATCTTTCTCTCCAACAAGTGTTGTGATCAAATCTATCATTTGTCCAGAGGCAGTCTGGAACTCAACCTGCCAGGATACATCCGCAAAGCAAAAGGTCAGCACTATATAAGGTTTAATTCAAAGGCCTTTTGGTGTGCAAAGAATCCTACCTCATTAAACAAATCGATAAGATCGACATAATAATGCTTTGCTCTGAAGTGGTTCTTCAGAATTCTCGTGATGTGGTTGCGAAGAAGTATGCCATCATTAACAGCAATCATGCCAACCTATAAGAAATATTGAAACAAAATATCACCTGAAAAGAAAAAATATGAAGAGTATATATAGCACATGAAAGCAAAGAGTAACAAACAAGTAATCTCTTTGTGTAGGCTCACACCTTTGGTAATTTGTACCAGCATGGCTGACCTCGACGTGTATGAGAGTTATCCATTATATCATCAAGAACAAGAAAATATGCTTGAAGCTGCAACATACATTGCACCAATCACACACTCAAAAAGAAGAAATACGGAAACTAAAACTAAATTTATTAGGGTCACCAAGGAATTCAGACTCAGCCACAGATTTAAGATTTATTTTGCATACCCATTCAATGCACCAGCCAAGGGCAGATGCTTGAAAGATTTCCTCACTGGTTAGTTCTCTCCCATCATTCAACAAACTGTAGCTGTCAATAACGGAGAGCCCCCGATTAAGCTTCCCTGCACAGACAATATGCTATCATAACGCCGCTGGAAGAAATTCTTAAGCTATCAAAGATTGTAAATGAAGTAGAAAATTTTAGAATATTTAAAGGGACCAATTCAGTCCTACCTCCAGGTACATTGTAGTCCAACATCTGAGATAAATCAATAAAAGTAACAATTAGACATGTAAAAATGAAGATAATGTGAGATATAGACTGTTCAAAAAATTTAATAATGCCAAAAGAATAAAATGAAAAGAAGCTGAGCCTCAGGGTAACCACGAATTGAATAACCGAAATGAAGGTACAGAATTACCACATCAGCAGTACTGAACTGACAATTAATTACATACACAAGAAAAACCATCAAGCTTGCACTGCAAAATGCATCAGAAGATAATCCATGTTGAACCAACACTATATGAAAGGTGGTTATCAAGCATACTCCACCCCAACAGGAGAGAATAAACAACAAGCAAAAATGCATAGATTCTAGAGTAACGAAATGCTGAATTCATATGTTGAAGAACATTGTAATTTCTGCTTTCAAGCATGTTTCTAGTGGATGTTTGGACCAACTTCAAGCTTGAGGAAAATTACAAGAAGCGCCATTCATATATACATTCTAGTATCTATGCTATGTTGACTGAGGCTGATTTATCCTCTGAAATTAATATATATACCAAATCATTTGGCTGAGACAAGATAAAAATAAAAACTTTTCTAGCTTTAGTTCCACCTTACTTAAGACTAGTCAAAATTTGATCTTTGCATCCATTTGTTTGCTTTTAGTTTTCATGAGCCAATAATCAAAGTAGCCTTTATGAATGAGACAAAAAATGAGAATGATACAAGAAAAGCAATTGAGCAAGATTGATCAGCAGAAACATAACACATGTAATGTAATGCACCAAATGGATCTAAATTCACATAGAGACAAAAGAAAAAGCAATACCTTGTCGACCCATTGACGAGAATCATCAGTAAATTCGAAATCTGGGTCATTAAGCAACTCAGATTTGAGGACAGCGTACACATCCAAAAACTTGGACTTGAGATCGCTCATTGTTTCAGAGAGAGAGAATGTGTGTGTGTGTGTGTGTGTGTTGGTTAATTTGCAGCGAAGAAGGAGATCTGTGGGTCGTTAAACACTAGGAAGTTATATGTGTATTATATATAGGAAAAACCAGCGCCGTATTTCTCTGAATTAAAATGGAGAGTCATAGAAGTTGCGCGGAGTAGAGAGCAGTCCAGACTCCAGCAGTAAGCGCCAGCCACCAATCACCTGGCTCTCTTTTTATTTTAGATAATTCATTTACTTCTTTCCCTTAAATTAATTTTTCCCATTTTTGTTATTTTAAAGTGTAACAAATTATCACAAAAAAATGAAAAGTGCACCAAATAAAATAGTAGAGATTAATTCCGAATAAAATTTGTTTCTTTACAATATCCTTTTGATTTTTTTTCCCTCTACACTATATAAGTTTTGGATTTTTAGTTTCTCCATATATTTTTTAATTAATTGAGAAAATGATGAATCAAAATGATCAAAGATCTATTACACTATAATTTTTATGATATATCGATCTTGCTATTTTAGGTAACTAATGAGTATTTTAGTAATATTAGTATTATTGTTTTATTTTAAAAATAATATACTAAAAGTACACGAATCAAACTGAACTAAAAAAGAAATTGAGACGGTTGGGATAATTATACATAGTAAATAAACTGAAAAGTTGGAATAGCATATTTTTTAAATAACTGATCGAATTGGACCGTTGACACCTCTAGGTAAAGCACAAGAGAAAGAGAAAAGGTTGGAGGATTCCCTAGAAATTAAATTTTGCACATCTAAGATGTACTGCAATAAGTCTATTATTTAATTACCGTCAAGTCTCTCTTTTATTAGGAGTAATAAATAATATTGTTTCTGTTTCATTTTAATTAGTATCTATCACATCAAATTATTTTTGAGAAACTATAAAAATTTAAAATATAATAGGAGTATATGTATGAAATTTTAAATAAGTATTTATTTCAAAAAGGAAGATATTGACGGTAATATCTATAATAAAAATCAAATGCATTCACTATCATGTGTTGATAATCACCCTTCTTCGTATGACGAAAAGAGTAATGATATTCTTTTATATTGTATAAAAATGATAGAATACTCTTGTAACTTTTAAATAAGATATCATTAAGAGGATATTTTATTTTCAAACACATAAAGTTGAGACGTATTAAGAAGGGATACAAGAAATAAACAACTACAAGATGAACTATCTCCTAGCTTTTGCTTATGCTCTTTGATTAAATAGAACCATGTTAAACATCTTTTTCAAGGGAATAATTGTCCAAATGATGCAACTATAAATGAAACAAAATGCAAAATAACTATCCAAAGACAACAAAAGAGTTTTTAGGTTTATATCTTATAAAATAGTACTCTATCTGTCTCATATTATGTGTCATGATTCTCTTGTACACACCCTTAAGAAAAATTAGTTAGGACGGAATTTTGATTACTTTACTCTTATTTTTCATGTCTTAATATTTAATCTTTCTTCATTGAATATTTTTTCAATTTATGTGTCATCTCTATCAATGACATTATCCACTAAATGTGAATGCAATTGATTTGCTTAGAGACACCTAGGACAAAATTAACAAATCAGTAAAATTAACTCTTCCAATAGAAATTGCATGAAATGGAATTCATCTTTCCTTCAAAATATTTTCAAACGAGTGATTTGAAAATTTTCCAACTAAAATTATTCTGGAGCCAAAAAATTTCAACTTGAAAGTTACTTTATCCACTTGAAATAGACTTTATAAAGAATTTCGGTATTTGCAGTATTGATTGCAATAGTGTAAACATGATTAAAGTGTTTAATAATAAGGTTGCCTTTTTGGTATTTGATTAAAATTTCTCATATTTAAAGGTGTTTGTAGTTTTCTAGGACAATTATTAGTAAGGGTAAAAAAGGAAAAATATAATCAATTTTGTTTTGAACTTTAAAAATGATAAATAATTTGAGATAATTATTTTTAGTAACCACGACTTTAATATGAGATGAAGGGAGTAGTGCGAAATAGGGTTGTTCAAAACCGAACCGAAATCGTTAACCGAACCGAACTGATGACTTATTAGCTTATTGGTATCGGATTATCGGGGTCATGGATGGTGAACGGATTGAGAATTAACGGCTTAACAGTTTGGGGGTGGATTAATCAAATTTCTTATCGGGTAAAACATTAACCTGTTAAGAATTTTATATTTATACTTTTCCCCCTATGTATATAAAGTACTATTAAAACCTAAATGGCTAAATCCCTTCTAATTCTCAATAGAACTGTCGTCTGTCTGTAGCTAATGGCATTGGCAGTCTTCTTTAGCTTCTAATCAGGAAAAGCTACTGCAACTAACAGAGACAGTTTGAACTTAGCATTTGACCGTTTCGTATTAATTTGTTCAAAAGTTTTCTATTTGATTTAGCCGATAAACCATTCGATAATCGCTCGATAATTGTCTATATCAATCCGTCCGTTATCTTATTGAATGGCTAGCGAATTACTATATTTATAATCCGATAGTTGATAAGTCGAACCGTTAACATAATTATTCGCCCGATAAGCATCCTGGCGAGGAAGTGAATGTTGGAAGTATCAAATGTTTGGGAAGTTGCACAATACATCATATTTTCTTTGGAATTACAGTTTAATACTTGTTAAAATACCATCTTGTCAGCGATTCAGGCTGTCAATTAATAAGCATATGACTTAATTCCAAAATTGTTTCTTCTCTCAATTATTCACATGGTCCTCAGTTGCCACGACTTTGGCCAATAGCAGTATTGCAGTATGAAACCATTTTTTTGAACTATAATTTTTCCAAACATTTTTTGATGTTATTAGCTATAAAATTTGTTTATTTATAGTATAGTTTTTATGAAGTCTCAAAAATGTAAAACTTAGTTTATAAAATTAAGAAATCGATATTCAGATTTATATATAGAGTACAGATGCATTCACTCTGGTCGCTTGAATGCTAAAATTCTTTTTAAGACCACTATAGAAACAAAGTTATTTTAGTAATTTAAGTTGTAAAATTAGATTGGTAATTGGAGACTCGAAAAAGAAAAGCACAAAAAACAACTGCCAACTGGTATGGCATTTGGTTCTAGTCTGCCAGGTAAGGGACTGCCGGCGTCCCTATTATCTTATATAGAAATGGATATCCTGTAAATTATCCCTGCGTTCTATTTCATGTGATGGAGCCAATTTACATATGTATGTATCACGAGCTCGGGAAGCTGCATTATGCACCACCACCCACCTGCTCTTATTTGGACTGCCGCATGACAAATAATTCCCCTTTCTCTTTAATATTATCATTCTTTCTCATCATAATTTCGTCTTGAGTTTCTACTACTAAACTGGTCAAATAGTGTAAGTGGTGATCCAATTCTCGTCATGTTGACCTGTGGGAGGTGTCTATAGCCTTATTTAGGAGTTGGCAACTTGCCATTTGTTTTAAGGGAAAAGGTCCAAAATTACTCCTATACTTTCAAATATTATTTACTATATGGTCAAATTTATCCCTGCCATAACTATTCAGTCAAATTTATCCCTATCATTAACAAACTTTTAAAAATTATCCCTCGTCAGTCAAGTAACCCAGAGTCTCCCAAATCATTTTGGTTAAGTCACTTATTCTTTTTTTTTTTATCCACTATTTTCAAAATAGATGGCGTTTACCTGCTTTCTTAATTGAAAAAAATAATAATAAAAAATATATTAAAATAATGCAGCGGTAAATAAATAAAGTATAGTAAATTATATTGAAGAATCTAAATTAGGTAGCTTGTCTAAATTTCAAAAGTATTTACAACACCTCAGCTTTAATGAATTCGTTCCACCAAAAGTATGAAGACTTTGCAAGTATTAGTGATAGAAGTTGAAGTTCCTTGAGGATTTTGCATTGTCGCATTCAACTTTGCTTTAATCAAATACCTACGTATTGTGCACTATTAAGTTAGTCGATCGAACTCTATACTAACTAGACAATTACGAAATATATTCGAATATATATATATATATATGTATATATATATATATATATATGTATATATATATATGTGTGTGTGTGTGTGTATGTGTGCGCGCGCGCGCGCACACGCATATATAATGAACAGCCGCATATAATACATAACAAATATATTCACATAATTTTGCAGTGTGTATATGGTTGAAAAATTATAAAAATTTTAAACCAATTCCAAAAGCATTATCACAAGAAGAGAAGTGGGTGCAATGGTAATTAAAAAAATTCATGAATAATTTGTATAGTTTAGTACCTTTGGCATTCACATTAATAGTAATCTCTGAAAATGGTGGATCAAGAACAAAAACAAGAACATGTGATTTAAATAAAAGGGATTTGGGTGATTTTGGGTTATCTAACGAATTGAGGGGTAATTTTTAAAAGTTTACTGATAGAAGAGGTAAATTTGATCGAATAGTATAACAATAGAGATAAATTTAATCGAATAGTATAATAGAGGTTAAATGTAGACAATATCATAAATAGAGAGGTAATTTGGACCTTTTCCCATGTTTTAATCGTATTCGATTTTGAGTATTAATTTTTATTTAAACGTAGATTAGGTGGTCATTTTTGAACTTCAAATCACTAGTCCAATTTTGAAAAGTGATCAATTTTCCAAATACAAGATCACAATATAATTCTCTGCACAAATAATTTAAATTATATATATCGACAATTATTTATATGTATTAACTAAGTGGTCTGATTGTATAATTAAAAATTATACTATAGCCTAGCAACGTAAAAATCTTTTACTCTATAAATGTATAGAATTTAAACTGTTGTGCAAATCAATAGGAATAGTTTTATAAGTCAGATGGTTGGTGAAAGGAAAGACAAAAAGTCAATTAATTTGAGCGGCTTCAATTGAATGGGGCGAATGGTCGACCAACAGAAAAAAAAAAAAAACAAAAAAAATGAAGGTCATAAACGACTGCTTCAACTTGAGAGAAAATATCTCAGCCGTCTTGCCTCACCCGCCAGGTGGAGTTCTTGAAGCTCTCCTGTAAAAGAGTGGTCCAGACGTCTATTTCCTAAGAGACTGTAAAAGAAATTTTAAATGGAGCTTTCGAGCCAGTTTGATATCAAGAACGATTGTTTAATTTCTTTCAGAGTTTATATTTTTATTTATTGAAAAAGATAAATATTTCTCATACAATCAAATTACTTAAGAATTAACTACAAGTGTCATGATAAACCAAAAATAATACTAGCAAGCAACTTGTTTGACTTGTTGAAAAAAATGTAAAATGTCACACAATCAGTAGGTAAATTGGATTATTTTTGAGAATATAATGGACCAAAGCTCATTGAGTTCCTCTTGAACAATTTATTTGCTCTTAGGGTTGGGGTCATCAATACAATATACATATAACGAATATCATTACATACTACTTTATCACTTCATCGAAATTATATTATAGGCATACTAAACTGCTTTGCTTAAAAGTATATCTAATTGTTTCAGAGCCTTGTTTGGCCAAGTTTTTAAGAGGTCAAAAATATTTTTTTGAAAACTTAAAATGTTTGGCCAAATAAGAGAAGTGTTTTTGAGCATCGGCATCAACAGAAGCAGTTTTTCTGTTTTTGAGAAAAACCTACAAATTCTAACTTCTTTCAAGAAATAAAAGTAGAAGTAGAAAATTAATTTTTTCAAGACAAAATTATCCTTACGAAAATTTATATTTTTTAGATTATCCCTCATTAATTTAACTTTTTTCTTTTTCTTTTTTGTTCGACCATCCATTTCTCTATTTTTCTTATTTTTCATTGTTTTCTATTCTTCTCTTATTCTTCTTTTTTGTTAATCAAACAGAGCCAAACTTTAATGATATCAGAAAGAGAAAATGCAGAGGACTTATACAAAGCTCAAGTCCCCTTTTGCGTTTTGAGAGTGCTGGCAATCCAACCTCTGTTAAATGACGTACAATTCAATCTTGCAAAACAGAAAAGGAACTATTTGTTATAAAACAATTAAAAAAAAAGTATTGCCGAGAAAAGTAGAGACACATAATTTTTATTGATTTGTGATGATTTACACTGGAATAGAACCCTTCTATTTATAGGGAAAATTTGACTTAGCCACCAAATAACAAACCCTAAAATCTCTCTAAAATATAGACGTTCACCTTAAATACAATTCTGTTTATAACACTCTCCCTTGAATGTTTATTCACCAGATAATGTGCTCCCTTAAAATTTTAACTAAAATAAAATCCAGTGGAAAAAAATTCTAGTGAAGGAAAAATAATACATATATCTAACAATATGCCTTTTAGTTGCCTCGTTAAAAACTTTGCAAGGAAAACCCAGTGGGACAAAACCTTGTAAGGAAAAAAGAATACAACGCGTATTAACTCCCCCTGATGAGACAATCAATTCACATCTTTGAGCCTTCACATCCAATCTTGTGCACCATCTTCAAAAGATCGTTGGTAAAGATCTGATAAACAAATCACTCATATTAACTTGAATGAATATATTGCACCTTGAAATCATCATTCTTGAAATATATGTAATGTCTTGATAAAATGCCGTAGAATGACTTTTTCAATATCTCCATAGAGATTCTCGATATCATATTATCATGCTTATAGTTATAGCAAGATACATATGTGCACAAATTACAGTTAGGATGTGGTACTTCAGGACAAGAATCCTATATGCTTTAAGCAATTTAAATCTTTCAAGGATTGTCATATAAGTTAAGTCATAAGCCATATGAATGGACTTTAGATGCATATCAAATTTTCATGTCATGCCAGACATATAAGATAGATAAAAGTGATTGCACACTCTGTTGACTTTATATTTTCAAGTGTTTGAATTGTAGGTCCAATACTTCATGTCTTTCATATGGAATCAATTCTACTTGCATTATTTCTTAAGACTTAAGATCCTCATATATATTTAGCGTTATCATAGATGTAGTCAACAAACGTTTTATATTGGTTCCAATATTTTTTTCATAAATACATAACATAAAAATCTCTTCATTCATATTTTCATGTACCTGAACCTCTCCTGAGATATGAAGTGTTATGTCAAGTGATCTTCTAGATCACCTGCCTCCTTATTATGATCATTTGCTCATCGTTTTTATCAAGAATTTTATTCTTAACCGATTTATCTATACGCTTTAAGCATACCATAGACTTTGTCCTTCTAGGACTTATTCTAAGATGAGCTTTTGCAGTAAGAATATAGTTACTTTCTTTGGGTCAGCAAGTGTGTCTGACATGCTTTGCAATATATTGCAGATGAATTATCTTTTTGTGAACTTCAAGTTCATATTATCTTATTCGAGGATCTAGATGTAGATATAATAATTCATTCCAAGTAACTTTTTCTCAAATGTTTATCATCTCTCCTCCTCATGTTAGAAAAACTAACTTGTTTTCTCAACTTTGGGAACCCATCTTTCTGTGTTATGGTGTTAATCAAAATATACACCGCATTTCAATAACAATAAGATGAAATTATTTGGTTCCTGACCTTGAACTAGTTGTGAGAGGAGAATATAATATACGTTCGTATATATCAAACTGATATAGATAACTTTGTTCTCATAAGTAATAGTTTAGCTATTAAGTGGAGGCACTCAATAAATCTTTTTGCTAAACCAACTGTGATGTAAACCAATTTATCAAGATGAACTATCTTGAATAAAGACTCTGGAATATGCTCTGAATTAAATTATCGAGCAAGATATATGACAAACACCATATTGTGGGTTAATAATAATCGCACATGTAACCATCTCATAGATGCATCTTATGTGGTATACATGATAGGTGAATAGGCACATATTTACCTTTGATATTTCTAGCACTCATGAGACTCAATCCCAATTTTAGTTAGTCTATTAATTAATGAGAACAAACAACATAAGAGAATTCGTTTACTGTGCAATTATCAATAAACCCCAAGTTTATTATGATATGGGTTTTTATATATCAATAAACATCCAGTTTACTGTATCATATAATTTCACCATACTTTATTTATGTAGGACTAATCAGGCAATAAAGTGGGTAATTTTTATATACATATTACCCTGCTAAATTTGTAGTAATATGAAGATGTTAAATCTTCTCATTATTTATAGTCTCAATATAACCAACCATTTTCACAAATACTTTAGAAACTCAATAAGTTTCTTTGAGGCTTACTACAACACAATGCCTTATTGATAATCAATTTTATTCCTCGAAAATAGTAATAATTGGCTCTTCTAGAGCTCTCAATTAATTTTGTACTATCATATATTCATCAATACCCATATGGTGAATTTCTCTCTCAAAGAGAAAGTTATACCATTATGGTCATGGGCAAAATTATATGCAAGATCTGTTTATTGCATTACTGTTGTCCTTTAATAATCATATTGTCAAAATATTTTGGCGTACAACAAGTACGTGACAATGATCATTCATGTCATAATAATGACATTATTTTCGTATGTCCTCTCAAACCTCCTTCTAGAGGTGAGTATGGTATATTCACCACCACTAGCATGTTTATATTCTTTCAAAAATGAATCTGTATTCATAAATCACATGTTGTCACATTCACAACATGATTGGACCATAATCATTCTATATGTGCTTTACAAAATCTCATGTCAAATCAATGACAAACATTACTTTCACAGAGTGAAAGATTATTTTGAGAATCCTTATTGTTCTCATTACCATAATGATGACGATTATAATTTCGTCTATTGCCACGTTCACATCTATTGATACCTTCACGACAATAATTTTGTCTTCTTTTAGACTTATTATATATTGCTACCGCATTCTCTTAAGGGAATGAGAATGAAGCAAATTCAATGGTACAAGTTTTCACTTTTTGTGCTCACAATCATACATGAATTTGATCATGGCAAGACAGAGAAATTTTATCACTTCGAGTGGTTATAATTTCTTACAAATTCTATTAGAGTTATAATCAAACTTGATTGTCATAAAATCAAATTATAAAATTTCAAGAGATTAGAAGAGAAAAAATAAGGTAAAATACTTACCTTCAATCCAGAATTTATTCCAAAAGGAAGTTCATGGAACAATTGATAATCATTATGCTTAATGTTATATATATGTTGAGCACCGTGCACGTAATCCCAAGCCTAGTGACCAAAGCAGATGCCTCTACTCAATTGGTTAGAGTCTTGTGCTAATAACGTGTTATAAAACAATAAAAGAAGAAGAAAATTATAGCACAGAAAAGTAGAGAGACAGAATTTTTATTGATTTGGGATGATTTACAATGGAATAGAACCCCTCTATTTAGAGGAAAAAAGTGACTTAGCCACCAAGTAACAAACCCTAAAATCACTCTAAAATATAGACATTCACCTTAAAAATAATTCTATTTATAACACTATTGAACTGGACAAGATTTATTGACCATCAATTTTGACCATCCTTTTTAAAAATTAAATTATCTATGCTTATTAATCAGCAATAAATATAGTAAAATATTTTTAAATCAATAATACCTATTTTCTTAAAATATAAATAATATAATCATTATTAATAATTAAAAATATTAAATTAATGGTAATTTTGTATTAAATATTTACAAATTATATTACTCAGTTATTTTAAATTAACTTTCATATCTAAACAAATAAGTTTTACAATTAACATAATAAATTAGCCTTTAATTTACAACTATACTATCTTTATTACTTTAATTAGCTAAATTTAGTTTTTACAGATGAAGTATTATAATTAATTTTAATAACTAATTAAGTATAGTAATTAATAATATATTTAATGATTATATTTTTGTAACGACCCGGCCGGTCGTTTTAAGAGTTGTAACCCCGTTCCCTAATTTTACTACTCATTGTGTGCTTTATAGCTGTTATGTGACTTGGGGGTAGTTGGTTCGCGCCCTGAGAGATTTCGGGTCCGGGGCTATAACAGCTTTATAGCTGTTATGTGTCAGGTGATTGGTCTAGAGATGATCCACATGCTAGGTGACAGGCGTGTGGGCGTGCACGGTAGGAATTATGACTTGGTCAATTCCATGAAATTGTATAGTTGAAAAAATCTGTTATTATCCGTATATTCTCCATGTGTTATAGAAATTGAACTGCAAATCATGTTAGAAATCATATTTAGACTATGTGTTGGCACTATAGGGACCCACATAGGTTGTGTACATGTTGAATAATCTGTTAAATTGCTGTTTTGTACTTAGTCACAATTTTACTTGTATATTAAATCTCAATCTCTATTCTTCTTTATTGATACATTATATCATTGCTGTTTGGGCTGATTATCATGATTATTGAGAGCCGAGAGTCTGAAGAGCTTGATAACTGAGTGAGGCCGAGGGCCTGATGGTGAGGATATTTATGGGATCGGGCTGTACGCCGCATCATGTTTTATTGATTTATGCCATAATTGACTTGTTATAGTGCTTGGGCTGAAGGAGCCCCTCCGGAGTCTGTACATACTCCAGTGAGCGCAGGTACCTTCTGAGTGCGAGTACCGAGCGACTGAGAGAAATTAGAAAATGTGAGGAACGGGTGACCGTGAGGTTGGAGTGAATGGGAGGACTGAGTGACTGTTGCTCTGAGATTACACACTTGATTTCATTAGTGCTGTACTTTAACTAGCACATATCACTATCATGTAATTTCTGAGAGATATTATATCCCGTTTCAATTGAACGTGAGATGAATTAACTATTTTGGCCTTAATTGTCGAAATTGAAAGCATGCTATCTTCCTATGTTGAAATTATTGTAATTTAGCTATATCTGTGAAGCTCGTCACTACTTTCAGTCCATTATTTAGTCTTGTTACTTATTGAGTTAGTTGTACTCACACTACACCTTGCACTTCGTGTACAAATTTAGGTGTTTCCGGACACGGTGGGCGTTAATTTCTTTGCGCAGCTTGATCGTTGGAGATTCCAAGGTAGCTGCCTGGTGTTCGCAGACCTTGTCTCTCCTTCCCTATCTTTATGCTTTATGTTTTTATTTTTAGTCTTTCACGAACATTATTTCTAGACTTGTGGTGTATAGATGCTTATGTACTCGGTGACACCCAGATGTTGGGAATTTCTGTATTGGGTTTTGACTTTCTATCTAGTTTTTGAGAGTTTTGATGATTTAAACCTGTGTTATTCTTATTTTTCATTGAAAAGTATTAGAAGTATTTTGAAGTGTCGGCTTGCCTAGTACCACGTTAGGCGCCATCACGACAGGTGAAGTTTTGGGTCGTGAAAAGTTGGCATTAGAGCCTAGGTTACATAGGTCTCACGAGTCATGAGCAGGTTTAGTAGAGTCTTATAGATCAGTACGGAGACGTCTGTACTTATCTTCGAGAGGCTGCCGAACCCTTAGGAAACTTCACATTCTTGTATTATCGCACGGATTTGTTGATCCGGTCACTAAATATCTGTGATTCTATTCTCTCACAGATGGTGAAGACATGTGCTACCGGACACCAGTACCACCAGCTAGGGCCACGAGAGGACGAGGTCGTGGTAGGGGCCGCGGTAGGGGCAGAGGTGCAGCTCGTACAGCAGCTAGCGCATCACCTGCAGATCCGCCAGTTGCTCCAGCTCAAGATCAGGTCCCAGATATGGTTGAGCCAGTGGGGCCAACTCAAGCACCAATAGTGCCAATTGTGATTCCAGGCTTTCAAGAGGCTTTGGCCCGAATATTGAATGTTTGCACTAGCCTTGCTCAGGTGGTTTCGGCTCAGGACGCACCAGCCACTTTCCAGGACGGGGGAGGTACTCATACTCCCGTTGTCCGTACTCTAAAGCAGGTAGTGCAGGGACTTCAAATACCTGGGATACTACCAGCCCAGCCGGTTGAAGATGCTCAGGCCCAGATGGTCCCGTTATGACTGATGATGAGCAGAGGAGACTAGAGAGATTTTGGAGACTCTTGCCTCTAGCATTCAGTGGGGCTGAGTCTGAGGATGCCCAGGACTTTTTGAACAGGTGCCAGTGGATTCTTCGCACGACAGGTATTCTGGAGACTAGTGGGGTCTCATTTTATACAACTTTTCAGTTTACTGGGGCTGCCTTCAGATGGTGGGAGGCTTATGAGAGGCGCATGCCCGTCGGTGCAGCACCGCTTACATGGAGCGAGTTCTCCATTCTCTTCTCTGAGAAGTTCGTTCCACAGTCTCGCAGGGAGGAGCTGGCAGACAGTTTGAGCAGCTACGTCAAGATGGCATGCCCGTGACCCAGTATGAGATGAGGTTTTTTGAGTTGGCTTGTCACATAGTTTTGTTGGTTCCCACGGATAGGGAGAGGATTAGGAGGTTCATTGATGGCCTCACATATAAGTTGCGGTTGCTTATGACTTTGGAGAGGGTACCTAGTGCTACCTTCGACGAGGTGGTCGATATTGCTCGGCAGATAGAGATGGTCCATAGTCAGGAGCATGAGGAGAGGGAGACTAAGAGGCCTCGAGGTTCGGGTGGTCCTAGCGGTGTTCCTTCTGGGGGGCAATCCTACCACAACAGGGGTCGTCCTTATAGGACCGCTCAGATGGCTCGTCCAATTCACCATGGTGCATCATCTAGTCATGGTTCATACAGTGCTCATCAGGGTCAGTCAACTCTCAGTGCCCTTCCGACTCAGAGTTCGTCCCGTGCTCCATCAGTTCAAGGTTCATCTATGCCAGGTCCTTCTACCAGTTATCTCGATACTAGGGGCCCCTTTCAGTCCCCACCACCAGCACCGAGGAGTTGCTTCGAGTGTTGGGAGTTTGGGCATATATAGAGGCAGTGTCCTTGTCGGCCGGGAGGTCCAGTCAAGCAGAAGAGTCAGACTACAACTTCCACACCAGTTACTTTACCACTCGCCCAGGCAGCTCGGGGTGGGGACCAGGTAGCTAGAGGTCGACCTAGAGGGGGAGGCCGATCAGGTGGGGGTTAGGACCAATTCAATGTTATTCCTGCCAGGCCAGATGTTGTTGCTTCAGATGCAATGTTCACAATTATTGTCTCAGTATGCCACGGGAATGCTTCTGTATTATTTGACCCTGATTCCACTTATTCGTATGTATTATCATATTTTTCTCATTATCTGGATATGCCCCGTGATTCTTTAGTTTTATCTGTTCATGTATCTACGCTAGTGGGCGATACTATTATTGTGGACCGTGTATATTGGTCATGTATAGTGACTATTGGGGTTTATTTATTCCTTAGTTTGATCTCTTATTGCTTAGCATAGTTGATTTCGAGGTGATCTTGGGTATGGATTGGTGTCCCCATGTCATGCTATTCTGGATTGTCACGCTAAGACCGTGACATTGGCGACGCCGGGGTTGCCAAGGATTGAGTGGAGAGGTTCTCTAGACTATGTTCCCAGCAGAGTGATTTCATATTTGAAGGGCCAACGGATGGTTGGCAAGGGTTGTTTATCTTATTTGGCCTTTGTGAGGGATGTTGGGTTCTGATACTCCTACTATTGATTCTATTCCGATGGTGCAAGACTTTTCGAATTTATTTCCTGCAGACCTGTCGGGCATGCCGCCCAATAGGGATATTGACTTTAGTATTGACTTGGTGCCTGACACTCAGCCCATTTCTATTCCACTGTATCATATGGCACCAGCTGAATTGAAGGAATTGAAGGAGCAGCTTCAGGAACTTCTTGATAAGGGGTTTATTAGACCTAGTGTGTCGCCTTGGGGTGCACCAGTTCTGCTTGTGAAGAAGAAGGATGGTACTATGCGGATGTGCATCGATTATAGGCAGTTGAACAAAGTTAATATCAATAACAAGTATCCTTTTCCCCGCATTCATGATCTATTTGGCCAACTTCAGGGAGCGGGGTGTTCTCTAAGATGGATTTGAGGTCTGGGTATCACCAGTTAAAGATTCGGGACTCAGATATTCTAAAGACGACATTCAAGACCGGCTATGATCATTATGAGTTCCTTGTGATGTCTTTTGGGCTGACCGACGCCCTAACATCATTCATGCATATGACGAACAGTGTATTTCAACCTTATCTCGACTCGTTTGTCATTGTATTCATTGATGATATCCTGGTATACTCTCGTAGCCAGGAGGAGCATGCCCAGTATTTGAGGATTGTGTTGCAGCGATTGAGGGAGGAGAAGCTTTATGCCAAGTTCTCCAAGTGTAAGTTTTGGCTTAGTTCAGTGGCGTTCTTGGGGCACGTGGTGTCTAGCAAGGGGATTCATGTGGATCTAAAGAAGATTGAGGCGGTTTAGAGTTGGCTCAAACCGTCCTCAGCTACTGAGATTCGAAGCTTTCTCGGCTTAACTGGTTATTATCGTCGTTTCGTGGAGGATTTCTCGTCTATTGCATCGCCTTTGATCAAATTGACCTAGAAGGGTGCTCCTTTCAGGTAGTCGGATGAGTGTGAGGAGAGCTTTCAGAAGCTCAAGACTGCCTTGATCACAACTCCAGTTCTAGTTTTGCCTTCAGCTTCAAGTTCTTATACAGTGTATTATGATGCTTCTCGGATCGGTATTTGGTATGTCTTGATGCAGGAGGTAAAGTGATTGCATATGCTTTGCATCAGTTGGCATGAGAAGAACTACCATGTTCATGATTTGGAGTTGGCTGCCATTGTTCATGCATTGAAGATTTGGAGGCATTCTCTCTACGGTGTGTCTTATGAGGTATTTACGGATCATTGGAGCCTCCAACACTTGTTCAAACAAAATGATCTAAATTTGAGGCAGCGGAGATGGTTGGAGCTGCTAAAGGACTATGATATTACTATTCTATATCATCCCGGGAAGGCCAATGTGGTGGCCGATGCGTTGAGTAGAAAGGCAGTGAGTATCGATAGTCTTGCATTCATTCCTGTTACTGACAGACCTCTTGCAGTTGATGTTCATGCCTTGGCCAACCAGTTCGTGAGATTAGATGTTTCGGAGCCCAGTCGGGTTCTGGCTTGTGTGGTTTCTCGGTCTTCCTTACTTGATCAAATCAGAGAGCGCCAGTATGATGACCCCTATTTACTTGTCCTTAAGGACACGGTTCAACACGGTGATGCCTGAGATGTTACTATTAGGGATGATGGGGTGTTGATGATGTAGGGTTGGATTTGTCTGCCCAATGTAGATGGGCTATGTGAATTGATTCTTGAGGAGGCCCATAGTTTGCGGTATTCCATTCATCCAGGAGCCGCGAAGATGTACCAAGACTTAAGCAGCATTATTGGTGGAGGAGAATGAAGAAGGATATAGTGGGGTTTGTAGCTTAGTGCCTTCACTATTAGTATGTGAAGTATGAGCATCAAAGACAGGGTGGATTACTTCAGTGACTAGAGATTTCAGAGTGGAAATGGGAGCGGATCACCATGGATTTTGTAGTTGGGCTCCCACGGACTTCGAGGAAGTTCGATGCTATTTGAGTGATTATGGATCGGCTGACCAAGTCTGTGCACTTCATTCCAATTGAGACTACTTATTCTTTAGAGCAGTTGGCTGAGATTTATATCCACGAGATTGTTCGTCTTCACGGTGTGCCGGTGTCCATCATTTTAGCTCGGGGCACGCAGTTTACATCGTAGTTTTGGAGAACCATGCAGCGAGAGTTGGGCACCCAGGTTGAGCACAATATTTCACCCTCAGACAAATGGAAAGTCAGAGCGCACTATTTAGATATTAGAGGACATGCTACACTCTTGTGTCACTGATTTCGAGGGTTCTTGGAATAAGTTTCTGTCGCTCGCGGAGTTTGCCTACAAGAATAGCTACCAACTGAGAATTCAGATGGCTCCGTATGAGGCTTTGTCTAGGAGACGGTGTTGATCTCCAATGGGTCGGTTTGGGGTGAAAAATTAGGGGAAAATGGAGGAAAGTTCTTAGGCCGAATTTTGAGGATTTGATCGAGATTTTGATATTGGATTTGAGTAATTTTGGTATGGTTGGATTCGCGGTTGTATGGGTGTTCAAATTTTGTGACTTTTATCCGATTCCGAGATGCGGGCCTTGACTTTTGAGTTGATTTTCTAACTTTTGATTAAGAGCTTAGTATTTTCTTATGGAATTGACTCCTTTAGCTCGTGTTGATTGTATCGAATTGTTTGTGGCTAGATTCGAGGCATTCAGAGGATGTTTAGCTAGGCAAAGGTGTGTTGGAGTAGAGATTTGCACGGCTTGAGGTAAGTAACCGTTCTAAATTTGGTTATTAGGGTATGAAACGCCGTATTATGTGTCAGGCGATTGGTATTGAGGTGACACACATGTTAGGTGACGGCTGTGTGGGCGTGCACCGTAGGAATTGTGACTTGGTAAATTCCATGGAACTGTATAGTTGAAAAAATATGTTGTTATCCATATGTTCTCCACGTGTTATAGAAATTGAACTCCAGATCATGTTAGAAATCATGTTTAGACTATGTGTTGGCACTGTAGGGACCCACAAAGGTCGTGTACTTGTTGAACTATCTGCTAAATTATTATTTTTTTACTCAGTCACAGTTTTACTAGCATATTAAATCTCAGTCTCTATTGTTCTTTATTGATACATTATATCATTGCTGTTCGGGCAAATTATCATGATTACTGAGAGTTGAGAGACTGGAGAGCTTGATGACTGAGTGAGGCCGTGGGCCTGATGGTGAGGATATTTATGGGATCGGGCTGCATGCCACAACATGTTTTATTAATTTATGCCATGATTGGCTTGTTATAGCGCTTAGGTTGAAGGAGCCCCTCCGAAGTCTGTACACACCCCTTGTGAGCGGAGGTACCTACTGAGTGCGAGTACCGAGTGCCGAGTGCGAGCGCCGAGTGACTGAGAGAAATGAGAGAAATGAGAGAATGTGAGAAACGAGTGACTATGAGGTTGGAGTGAATGGGAAGACTGAGTGACTGTTGCTCTGAGATTACACACTTGATTTCATTAGTGGTGCACTTCAGCTGACATATATCACTGTCATGTAATATCTGAGAGATATTATATCCTGTTTCAATTGAACCTGACATGAATTAACTGTTTTGGCCTTAATTGTCGAACTTGAAAGCATGCCTATCTTCTTATGTTGAAATTACTATAATTTAGCTATATCTATGAAGCTCATCACTACTTTCAGTCCATATTTAGTCTTGTTACTTACTGAATTGGTTGTACTCGCGCTACACCCTGCACTTCGTGTGCAGATCCAGGTGTTTTCGGACACAATGGTTGTTGATTCTTTGCGCAGCTTGATAGTTGGAGATTCCAAGGTAGCTGCCCAGCGTTCGCAGACCTTGTCTCTCCTTCCCTATCTTTCCTCTTTATGTATTTAGTTTTAGTCTTTCATGGACATTATTTCTAGACTTGTGTTGTATAGATGCTCTTGTTTTCGGTGACACCCCGATGTTGGGAATTTCGTATTGGGTTTTGACTTTCTATCCGGTTTTTGAGAGTTTTGATGATTTAAACATGTGTTATTCTTATTTTTCATTTAAAAGAATTAGAAGTATTTTGAAGTGTCGACTTGCCTAGTACCACGTTAGGCGCCATCACGACAGGCTAAGTTTTTGTGTCAAGACAATTTTATTGCGTTTAATTAAGATTAATTAAATTAATCTTTAAAGGGGGTTAAAGGCTCAAAAGGCTGCATTTGTAATTGTCTAATTAAATACAATGTGGCCATATTTTAAATCAAGTACCATCTGTTTTGGACAAAGTCATAAGCCCACCACACCCTTTGACTCGGTCCAGACCCACTCCTTCATCTAAGCTGGTGATCCATGCCATCTCCCCTAAACCAATGGCATCGCGACATATCACCTCTCCCCAACACTCATATAAGAAACATAAATTGTGCAACATAAACTCATATGTTCTCTCTTCGTCTTTCAAATACAGAGCATGCATGGACATTATCTTCAACTTCATCATCATTATTTGATGTCCATATGTCAAACGCAGTGACCTCTAGACATTAGATTAAACCAGCGGTCCGTTGGCTTCAACAGTCTTCTTCCTCCATCCTCGTGCCCAAGTAAAAGTATCTGCTTTTTCCCCCTCTGTTTTTTTCTGATTTCATCGTGTTGCTATCATCATCCATCATTCTTCACTTTCCACTATCTATTTTGAACCAATCGGAACCCTAAGGCTTGAAAGACTCTATAAATATGACCTTAAATTCTTTCACCTAACAGACACCAACATACATCAATACACACTTAATACTATTGATCCATACACTGAAAGAATTAATAATTCAAGTCTTGAGTTCCAGCAGTTCCTTTATAATTTCTCTTATCTTCTTTTTATTTTTTGTTCAAGTGCAATCTAATGTGAGTTGATCATAATAACTTTGGATACCTTCGATAGCTATTAGCATCTGCTTCGTTGCTGCTCCGCAAAAGGTCAGTGTGGACTGACCTCCTCTCTTTAGTTTTCCCTAAAATTAGATATATGACTCTATGTTTATGCCGTTTATACTGATAAACATTTACTGGGCATGCTAATGTGCGGTTGTCATTATGTCTTGCTATTTATGTCATTTTGTTTCTCTTTTAAGAATGATAATGTTTCTTGGTAGTTATATTGCCTTATATTGTTATTTGATCTGTAATATTGGACCTTAACTCTCATGGTTTAGCTAATATGATTCAACACTATCCCAATGAACAGATCATGTTGAGTCATCATACATTAAGACTTATGATAATACTATGTGTGTCCCATCTCTGTTAAGTTAAATGATAGTTATCACACTAACTAAATCGAGTAGGTCATGGTCTTATGTTTTCTCTAATGTTCTGTCAAACTTCACATCTACTGCACTATGCCATGTTGATCCTCATGTTTGTGATATTGTGTCACATTGTTTTAATTCAATAAAGAGTGGTTCTTAATTTATGTTTTCTATTTGATCTGTTTGCTTAATGATTTTTGTTGACATTCTTATCACTAAAACCATGCTTGTTTCTGTACACTTAGTGAGTCTATCACTGTGACTTGAAATCATGAACTTGAATCTGCTCACTTGCTGTGTTTGATTTGCCATGTCCCTCTGCTACCTCATGATTATGAACTCTGTGGTAGTGGCTATTCAAACCTTTACTGTTGTGATTGTTGAATGACTCTTGCTTGTGTCCATGTTCATCATGCTACTTCTGCTAATTCGATGATGTTTATTAAGCCATCCTATACCCTTAGCTTGAGAAATTGTGTGCTTGGATCATTGTGTTGCCTACTAGGATTTATACTTGCATTAATATGCAATCTTGACTCTCCACAGTATTATGTTGTACTCAAATTGTCACGATCCAAAATTAAACTAGTCAAGATGGCACCTATCCCCAACCAGCTAGGTAAGCTAATTAACAACAATCTGATTCAATGAGAGTTACTGATAAATGGAATGATAATATAACTGAATTTCTATACAAAGAATTCCCACGGACTGATAGTACAGATAGCTTCTAAGATTAAAATTTACAAAGCTGGAATAAAATAAATATATCATCTGTTTGAAATGTACATGAACAGAATAATAATTCTAAAGCTACCAAGAACAAGAGGCAGCTAGGAACGGATCACAGGACAGAATGAAGGTACATCTTCAATACCAGCTCACGCCTTACACAACAACATCAACATCCAAAATCTACACGCAAGGTGTAAAAGTGTAGTATGAGTGCAACCGACTCCATGTACTCAATAAGTAACAAATCTAACCTTAGGTTGAAAGTAGTGACGAGCTTGGACAAAGGTCAGAGTCCAACACCAATAGCTAGGAACAACTCATAACAATATAACTAAAGTAGTACAAGTAATAACTCAAAGATATAATACTCAACTCGTTCATATTTCCGGAAAATAGACATGCTTTTCAAGTATAATAGTAAAACCCAAATCTTTCACCGAAATCACCAAAATATGAGTAAATCTGAAAAGAAACTGTGATTTTTTTCAAAAACGTTCAACAACAGGTAAGATGTTTCATTATTAGATGGCATGAGGAAAGTACATCTCTATGCCTACATGTCAATGTGTATGTGAAGTCATGAATGTCGCAATGCCATACTGCATGAGGAAATGCTTCTCAATGCCTACATGCCATGTATGCATGTCAACTGTAATGCAATGCAGTGATAAAACCATATGCATATTCTCGGAGTAACAATTCGCTCAGTCTTCCAGTCACTCAGTCCTCACATTCACTCAGTCCTCAGAGGCAAAGGCATATATGGTTTTCAACTTAAGGTATATACAAATTTCAAAGGGTGATTTCCTACTTTCCACTCACAAACAGATAACATCTTTTCTCTTTCAAAGTATATACACAACCTTCTCAAAATATTGATTTTTCAAATAAGGTTTAGAATATTTTCATAGAGTTTACTTATCAACTTTTAACACTAACTAAGCAGAATATAGACTTTTCTTTCCTCAAACCTAGCCTAAGTTTAAGGAGCCACATCAGGTGGATTTTAAGGGATGCCTAATACCTTTCCCTTAGAATAACTAGAACCCTTACCCAAATCTCACCAGCTAGCAGACTATTAGGATAATAATATCACAGACTTATAGGTACCCTAATGTACCTTAAAATATTAGGTGGCGATTTTTTTATGAACTTCAAAAGAACCATTAGTTGTGTTGTATTTTGACTACTGCAATTTAGTGTGCAACAACATGGTGACTCTGCTGGGGATTTCCTTAGGTTCTGACCTTAGCAGACTTAGGATAGAATTGAACTTGGGATGTCTTGTTATATTATGCTTTGATTATACTTGATATGCAAATATGTATTTACTCGCTTTATTCTACTTGTTTACACTTTACAACATGTTTACCTGTTTATTTATATTACTGCCTTACTACAATTGTCTGTTACTGCTTTATACATCTTTCCTATCGAGTCTTGACCATACACAATCACACACAATGACACGCGAGGGTTGTTTACACCCATCAGAACTTTCTTTCAAAACTCTCTAGTTTTTGAGAACGACTTTGTCAGGCCAATTGATATAACGACTCGCAGTTATTCTATCCAACTACAAAATTAGGAAACACATTACTCCTAGAAAAAATAGGTCATTTTGGACAAACCTTAGGTGGCTCGATCCTTGGTATTGCCTCACGATTAGGAAATCCACCTTAATATCAGTGGGACATGCACCCAACGACATGCTTTTTTTGTGGAACTACGAATCAATCCAGATAAGACGCTAAGGATCCAGAGCAAAATACTTACCAAATCTTTTACCCATTTAGATGGATATCAAATGCAACGTCCTAGAGATCAACATGGTCATGGGTGCACCTAACAAATTGAAGCAGTGGTGGAGGAACATTCGATGGGAGCATAGGAACGAGATCAGGACATACCTAGGAGCACTAACTGCCCTGATGAGCATTTGAGCTGACAAGGTACTCACCAGCTTGCTATTAATGTTTTAGGACCCAGCCAAGGTGGTATTCAAATTTGTCGATTGTAATTTGCACCAACACTAGAGGAGATTATTAGTTTCATGGAGTTACCATTTGATGCAGGATAACCTGATCAAGCTACGGTCATGCCATCAATGTTGGATAAGACAAGACAAGGCGTTGGTTAGCCTTAGAGAAGATCCAAGCATCCATAAATCTTGCTATGGATGAATCTTGTGTTGAAGATGTACATTTGTGTTTATGTTGTATTATTGTGTTGCTGTAGAAGACATTGATTCTTACTTAAGGGGTCCTGCGTGACTATTCTTTAAATTAGCCAAATTGTGGCCTTTTTGTTAGTTATTTGTTTCCTAGTTGATTTAGGTTACTAGTTATTCTTTTTCTATTTGATTTAGGTAAAGGCTCATTCTATATAAGCCTAAAGACTATATTATTTTCACCACCTTACATTAATTTTACAAAGAAATTTCGGCAAGCCTTTGTGCTTCCAAACGTGACTTTAACTTGTCCAATTTTGGTGTGATTCAAAATTGAACCTGTTTCCTTTGTTTGATCGAACAGTTTGCAAGACCATCGTTGTCTTGAGGGTTGTTCGTAAAGTATAGGTACTCCATGACTTCATCAAGAAGGTAAGTAGACTAGTTCCTACTTGTTGTCTTGATAGTTCATTGAGCATCTTGCTTCTATCCTTTTATCTTGTTTTCCGTGTTTTATATTGCATCAGTTGGTATCAAAGCAATTATATTGCATCAGTTGGTATTAGAGCTTGGAAAGGGTTTGTTCTTACAATCCCAATACTGTTCTTCGTGCCTTAGTTTAGGTTCTTTCTTTAATTTCATTTTTGATAATTAAAAAAAAAACATGACAAAAAAGAAGAAGAAAGAAACGAAAAATTTTTGTTGTTGAAGTTGTTGAATCATCTAGGGATTAATGTCTTGAAGATTGATTGATAAAGAAACGTTCTTGAACCAAATCTTGAAGTTCTTGATCGTTAGAAACCGATAATCTTGAAATCTTGAAACTCTAGTTGAAATCTTGAAGGTGCAAGATTGAATCTTGAAAATCTTGAAGTTCTTAGGATTAAAATTGTAGTTCTTGAAGAGTTTTACGTTGTTCTTGAAGAGGTTCTTGAATCCTCAAACGTTCTTAACAAGATTGCCTTGAATTCTTGAAGTTCTTGAACTTTAATTTGTTATTCTTGAAAGGGTATTGTTGAAAAACATGAAAGAGGGCCTAAAAGGTGTAAGGGAGGCCGAATTTGGGAGGAGAAAGAGGAGGAAAAGGAAACCCTAATTCTAGTCCAAGGAGAAAACAACTCCAAATCCAAAAGGGAGAAGTTTCAAGGAGTGAAATTCTATTTGGACAAGGAGAGGAGGGGCGAATTTGTGTTGGAAAAGGAGAGGGGAGGCGGGGGGGG